>JAQIWH010002221.1:0-25872 GCA_034695005.1 Cryptops parisi | reverse complement strand
CCATCCACGACAATGCATACGGGGTGATACCTGGAAAATCAGCAATGTATGCAATTTTAAAGATTTATGATCTTGTAGTGGCGGCAAAAATGAGAAACTTTGGGATTATAATTCTCGCCACCGATATTTAAAAAGCTTTTGATACGGTTCCTAGAGACTTAATAATCAACCAATTAATTACCTTGGGGGTTTCTAAGTCCAGCATCTCACTCACTCGTACACAGCTATTTCACCAAAAGATACTATCAAATCGGTCATTACGAGAACACAAAAGTCACCTCAACGTGCGGGGCACCCCTCCTTTTTGCCCTCATTGTCGGAGACCTGTTTAACCTACCGCTTCACTCCCAATTGATAAACTATGTTGATGATAACTTTCTGGTCATCAAGTACCCCAAATTTGAACATCACATAGCGGAATGAAAGATTAATAAAAATCTACAATTGATAAACGATTGGTACAAAAGTAAACAAATGAAATTGAATAGTCTCAAAACGAATATGCTCCATCTTGGCTCACCCTCCCAGAGTCCAGGTACTATGGACATATTGGGAGTTACATTTGACGAGGGATTAACTTTTGCCTCTAATACAGAGACAAAAATAAAAAAAAATTAATAAACACCGCTTTCTTCTCAAACGCCTCAAACCTACCCTAACTACTAAAGAAAAGGTCATGATTTTTAAAACAAAAATCACTTCAATGATCACGTATGGAATCTTGGTCTGGGCGGATGCGCCGGGGTTTCGCCTTCGCAGACTTAGGACTGCCTACAATAATGTAATTCGCTTACTATTTAATGTGCCGAGATACACGTCAATTACAGCTAAATGTAAGCAATTAAAACTACTGGACTTTAAAAACTTATTTTATTTCATCAATTGAAAGAAATTCCTAGAATTATGACAAATCCTAGGCATTCTTTATATCACCACCACCTGCAATACGACAATATTATTTACCAACGACAAGATAATTCCCACAAATTCCATTATAACAATAGCGATCAATTCAAAGTCTAGCACAGATTCCCATATAATACTTAGTTAAAGTGGAATCATCTTATCTTACCGTCTCCGAAAGGTTGCGTCTACGAATCTACCGGTGGAAGGCATCTCGTTTAAAAATTTTGATAATCAATTATATCAATATCTTTTATTACTATAGCTGTACTGTAGTGTAAGCTTTTACACTTTATTGGATGTAACATCTGTGTTAAATAAAACAAACAAACAAACTTCAGTCATCAAAGGTTTTCTTTCCCCTTTGGGGTACAACCCAACTGCTTGCCAAAATTTAACTATCCAGTCTTTGTTGTTTTACCAGAAAAGTTGACCAATGCTCTAAGCACCTTAGGCACCTATATTTTAACACAGGATGGCTACTTAGGCTTGTAACATAGTTTTTGTTTTTTGAACAAGGGACAAACTAGCTATTGCAAAAAAAAGGAAAACTTGAAACCTGATAGTATTGGAACAGCAACCCAACACAACCAACTTGGTTTATTTCGTTTCAACAACAGCTTGCAATACTAGTTAAATATTGCAACAATGTAAAAATATGTATGGTATGCATCTGCAAATTAATATCATTTCCAACACTTCTCCTAATGAGAATTCAAATACATAGAAAAATCAAAGGAAAATCATGTAAACACTATTGCTAGTTTCAATATTTTATTTGACCATAGATTAGATTTTCCATCATTTATCTTTTGGGGGAAAATGAACAATCATCTAATTATATACAAACTACAATAGTTGACTAATTTCCAACTCCCATTGAATTTACAAAAAGTACATGTTTAATTTGAACAATACCTTGTTCAGGATGTCTGCTGGCATTTGATTCGTTAGGATGTATTTCATCTTTTTGTTTGCTTCAACAGCTTCAGTTGCTTCTCGAGCAAGTGGTACCGCATGTTGACATGCTTTGCTTTATGATAACATGACTGATCTCTTGTGAGGTGGATGGCGCTTTGATTATCGTTGTCGCAGTACATTGTGTTGGATCTCCAATGTTTCCACACAGTTCTGCTAGTATTTCACATGGAAATATGAGTTCTTTCGTGGCTTCTGACCATGCTTGCATACTTTTCTTCTATGGTCGACAAAGTGACTGAATTCTGCTTACATGCCTCCCATTAGATAGATTCTTCTACCAGTTTGAACAGAAACCTAGTTTGTGATTTCTTGTTATCTATATCACTTCCTCAATCTGCGTTACTTTATCCAATGAGCGATTTGTTGTTCTTCTTGTACTTATGTCTAAATCAGTAGTTCCATGCAGGTATTGTAGATCTCTTTTCACTGTTTTCGAATGTGGCAAACCAAGGTTGAATCAAAACGACTTAGTTTGCTCACAGCAAATGATCTTCAGGCATGTGCAATTTGCTAGATAAAAAAACTCCCAATCACTTCTCGATATGAAAACCTGTTAATTTAATCGGCTTCTCCTTGCGTTTGGGGACCCGTTGGCTTGGTTAACTTCAAATTTTCATCTTGTGGCATATTGAGAAGTCTGGAGTTCTCCATTCTAAATTTCGCTAATAAATTGTTAATGTATTTTGATTGATGTAGTTTGACTTTCTCCTTTTTTTGTTCGATCTGGATACTAAGTTGTACCTGGAATATTCCCAATCATTCATTTTGAAGTTTTCAGAAAGTTAAGTTTTCAACTGATGCATTGTCATATCACCTTCAGCAAAAATTAACCAATTATTTACGTAAATGGGAATTACAAACGTTTTGTTCATCTTCAATTTGTGGAAAATACTTATGGATCTTTCATGCTGCTATCTATTTTAAGTTTGTTGGTTAAGAAGTTGTACAGCTTTTTGTGCCACTGTCATCCAGATTGTTTCAGTCCATAAAGTTGGACTGAAACAATAAAGACCTTCTCACTTCCTTTATCAACATTTTTGATTTTTTCATGAAAATGGTCTCCTCAAAATCATCGTGAATGTAAGGTGCAGTGACATCCATTTGGTGAATCTTGTGCCCCCTTGTTTATTCATGGACTTGTTTACCACCTTGCAGAGTTGGGAAAATCTGTTGTCTTTGTATGGGTGCCAGGCCACATTGGCATTTGAGGCAATGAACTGGCGGATGCAGTGGCTAAAGCAGGGCTACATAAACCATATTTCGTACCTGAAGTTCTATCATCCGACCTGCAACTTGAGCAAAAACAGCAGATTTTTTCAGCCTGGGAAGAGGAATGGACTGCAGTGGACAACAACAAGCTGTGTGCTATAAAATATATGGTCAGAGTATGGACAATCTCTTTCTCTGCTGTCAGGAAAAACAAAGTGATGATGGCACGGCTACGGATAGGACAAACAATTCTCCCATGCGTTTTTTCTCTGTAGGGAATTTCTGCCTTGGTGCCCTGCATGTGTCAATCTCACATGCATACACATGCGTCAATCTATCGTATCCTGGTAGATTGCTCACTCTACGAGCCCCTTCACAGATGCTGTCTCCTGCTTCTCTTTTCCGGAGGTGGTGGGGATCCATGTTTGTACCATCCATCATGTTTTTAGGTTTTTGAAGCTGTCAGTTCTTGATCAGCTTATCTAATATGCTGTTTAGGTTATACGTTTCTGTCGATGCGATATGACAAGCCTTTGGGCAGTTGGTATACTTCTCAAAACCAAATATCTACCCACCTGACTATGGACCGCCATCTAAGCTGGCTGCCCCACTTCCGTCTCCTTCTTGTCCGCTACCACAAGGACCTCGATCTCCCTTGTATTCTAAGCCACCAATCTTGGAAAGCTGACCGCCAGACACTTAACTGTGTACAGATTTTAATCCGCTCCCGTGTCACTTATGTCTACTGTATACGGCATAAGAACTAATGGGTAATCTGTTACTTATGGGTAAGGGCTCAGATTTATCTATTTTGCCTGTGTGAAAATGGCTCTGTTTATAGCCACACTTTGTATAAACATTATCATTATATGACCAATACTTCCGGAGATTATTAGCCGTAAAGAAATTTTTCGACTACTTTGTATATGTGTACATACATGGGGCATCCGATACAACAGTAGAGAACAATCCTTACTTACCATATGTTGGACTGACATACATGGTAGTGTGACATGTTCTAGCCACCTTGGTCTTTTCACAGCTGTGTTGCCAGCAATGGTAGTGCAACCTTGTACCACTAATCAAAAAGTTGAACTGTAATGTTGTATACTTTATAAATGCTCCAAAAGTTACAGTAGTTTACATGTTTGCATGATTCACTTTACTTGATGCACCTGTCACCATCAGCTGATTTGAAGATAGTCAATTTTTTTTGACATAGCCGAGCTTTCTGTGCTTGCTGCTCCAGCAAGTTTGGCTTTTGCTTTTTCAGACTGAAATATAATGAAAAAATTAAAAAGTTTCTTACCTTAAGTCACTCACTGGGTAGCTTACTCCTTCGCACACAAAAATGATGTTTCACCTCTTAACTAGACTCCGTGCTTTGCGATTCGAATTGCGGAAAGAGGGATCCTGGCAGTTGAGGTAGACACGTTCTGGGTACTAAGAAGACGTGCTGACCAACACACTGCTTAGCCTCTGCTTCGACTGAGACGGGATCCCTGTACGGAACTCGGTACTGGGGAATCGGCTGCTGGTGAAGGGTTTTGTGGTTTCTGGGGTTTGACTGTTTTGCACCAGCTAGGGTGAGCCAAAAGGGACTGTCCGGGTAGCAGATGTGTGGACTCTGAGGCTATAGCTTCCATGTATCACTGGTGTCCCAAAGCTGGTAGTTTTTCCCCGTTTGGGCATCCACTTGTAGGGTTTTGTAGTGGGTGGTGAGTATGGAGTTTGATGTCCGCACCTAATTATGGTGTTAATTGCAAAAAGCCCCCTACCTAATTCTACGCCTGAGAGGTGTGTAATGTTGATGTTAAAGGTAAGTTCGTCCTGTACGAACTTGACGAATCGAACTGGGTTTTTTATTACGAGTAGAACAGATTGTGATTTATGCAGTAAATGCATAGGCAACAGAGAGTGGCAATTGCTTTCATCTATATTTTTTGCCTTCACATTTGAAAGTGTCAAGAACCGGAACAATTGGGAAAAGGCCTGGAAAATCGTCCAAACAGCATCCACGGTAGGCGTCAAACTTAAGCATAACATACAAAGGAAGGGCAGGGGGGACTGATCCCTGAGTATAAACAATGGCTTTCAAAGTACCGAGGGATCCATTGACAAGTCCTAACTCAACAGCAATGTTGCGACGCAGCATTACTCTGCAGCCTATGGACAGGTTAAGGACGCGCTTCAAATTAGACCCTTTTGCAGAAACACCTAATTCAGGAGTGTTTTCAGAAGGTATTCGGGCGACTGGTTTACCTGTAGATCGAAGAAAAGCATTGTTTTCCTCATCGACTCTGGTGTTGGTTGCGAAAATCTTAACTGCATTGTCGAATACTTTGGTTTCTGCACATCGCTCACAATTTGCAATGCCACAGCGACAAACAATCATGGCGGATCTCCGAAGCATCAGTGTGTCGTAGTCAACCTGTGTGGAATTGCCTTCAGATATGTTATTAAGAATTGTCCTAAAAGATGCAGAATCGTCTCCGTCCTGTCGATGACAATAGCTCAATTCAATAAATTTGTCAAAATTGTCGAAAATGGCTTTGCCTTGAATGTCAAATTCATAGGTCAAATTCTCGGAGAACAATGCTTTTACGCCAACAGGTGGAAGTTGGCGAAAATCGCCGAAAAGGTACACCATCATTCCACCAAAAGGAACATTCGGTTTACCCTTTCCCTCTCGACATCGCAAATCAATCCATCGGACCATGCGTGGACTAAGCAGTGACATTTCGTCAATGATGGCAAAATTGGTGTCTTGAAACTCAGCTTGAAATTGTGCCAGTTTTTTCCCTTTAAGTGGTGCAAAGGGTTTATTAACTGTTAAATGAAACAGTGAATGTATTGTCCTGCCACCGACATTTAGAGCAGCAGAGCCGGTGAACGCAGCAATGACAACCGATTTTAAATTGCCATTGGAGGAATGAACAACGAATCGAACCAGTGCCTTGATAATTGTACTTTTGCCACATCCAGCTTTGCCCTGCACACAAACTGTACTGGGAGGAGCGCCTTCACCAGTCACCATGTAATTGACCTGTTGCTTACAAATATCAAGAATCACGTTTTGCTCTATCGAAAGAACAACATTGTCTTCAAAATCGATCATTGCAGTCACTGGGATATGTTGGCGAAAAGTGCGAAGAAATCGCTTTACCTCTTCAATGTCTGGATACCCCTGAGATGCACGAGTCCACTCCTGTGCATAGTCAATCTTTCTTTGACCTATATCACGAGGAATTGCTATCTCTGGGTGGAAATTGGCAGCTGCGGCCTGGAGCGCAAATGGATCGATATGTCGAGCATCCTCTAGCAGATCCGAGTATGCACCCACGCCTGCATCCTCTGGCTCGACCTCGGGCACTTCAATTCCCAGTTGAACTGGTAAGCCCTCGATACTGTTGAATTTGGCTTTCCAAGAGTTGTATGGAAGTCCAGTTTCTGAGTTAAGTAATAGATCATCAAGAGAGAAATATTCCCCATAAAACGGAACATGAAGGACAACCTGCATTCGGTAATACTTCTCGTCGTTTTCAGTATCACCATTCAGTTTGAATTTGGGGAATACACGCACAATTGCTTCTTTACGACGATGAACATAATGGCATCGACTGTAGTAGTAATTCTTAGAAAAAAACCAAAGGCTCATTTGATTGTACTCGGGTTGTTCATCACATGGGCGCGTCCGATATCTATCGAGCAACGTTTTGCCAATTTGGACACTCTGATCACTTGCGTTCACATTAAGGCGGTCATAGGTATTGTTTGACAGATAAAGAGTGACAAATTCGCGAGAGGACGAGTACAAATTCCAGCCCATCAACAGATGCATAACCTCTTGAGCAGAGTAGTCTCGCTCACTGAAACTGGAAATCAGAAATTGGGAGAACATCTTTTTGGCCGGAGTCTCATCAAGCTCATCGCTGATCATGTCCTTCATGATATCGGTGTGTGAAGTCGAGGACTTCTCACCCTTGGCTGCATACTTTGCTATATACTCGGATAGTGCTTTCATATCGGTAATAGGTGAAAAGTCGTGGTTTGCTCGCCACACTTGAGCAATGAACGTATTAAACTTGTTGACCCATTCATCATTTCGCTTAAGATGATAGTCAAGACCGCCTTGTTTTTTTTGCTCCACAAGACTTTCAGCTCGAAGTTCAAAGGGGAATTTGAAACGGCAAACCTCTCTCCCATTCTTAATCCGCCTGCAATTTGGGCCGCAATCGTGTCGTTGGAATCTGTTGATGATCTCAGTTAGATCCTGCAATCGACCTGTCTCGGAAACTTCGGTGAATCGCTTGCGAGATGCGTGAATAATCGACGGCGGGAGGTCGAAGTCAGGGTTGATGGCAGAGCATAATTTATCAAAGTACATGCGAATTTGCTCACGTTCCTCAACAGTAAAGTTTAACTTATTTAAATTTGTGGCATATTTGAACCAAAACAGACCGTGAAGGTGTGTACTACCTCCAAATTGCCACTCGTATCGATATCACGAGTCTGTAACCTAGAAAATTGGTTTCAAAATTCATTCGATAAAAATTTCACAGCGTTTTTTAAAAAAGTACGCTACTCTGTCAGGGTTATTGTGCATCATATTTCTGCGGTCAGATTCGCTAAGCGAATCGATGTCGACATTTGAGTCAATGAATAGGAATAGATCGGGCCAGTGGTAGTCAGCAGCAGACAAAGTGAAGAACACCGTGGGTACTCCAATTTGTTCAGCTAAATCAATTAACTCTCGAGACCGCTGATACCAATAAGGTTTGCTCGATCTTATGTTTGCACCGTAGACCATTAACTGTTTGATAAAGGATGGATCATTTTGCAGTTTTAGACGGATTTTGTGGACATCGGTGGGTGCGGTCACTGATCGATTCATGTATCTACCAACTTTGGACAGAGTTAAGTGACGCATGATAAAGTTTTGCGCATAGAATCGGAATCGTGTGTCGATGGCAAATTGACGGTCAGTGTATTCCATCAAAAATTGAAAATATTTGATTGCAGACACTTTTATATCTTTTGCTTGATTCAAATCAGCCTTACCAGTTGGAAAAAGGATCGGAAATGCACGCGCTATAAACCCTTCCTCTGTGAATTCGTTTATCGGCTCTTGAGCGACGGTCGGATAAGGCAAATTAAAGCATTTACGAATTTGCAGGTCATTGTTGATAAGATTGTTTTCAATGACAAAAGTCTCCTGAATACCCTCCTCAGTAGAAATTTCCCGCAGGTCGGTCTCGGCAATTGAAATCAGAGATTGGGTCAAGTCGCCGTCCACAGGAATATCATTCAAATTGGCCTCACTAATGATAATGTGCTGGTAATACGGGATGTGCTCTTTCAGCCACAACAGAGCTCTGAGAATAACCTCTTTGCGGGCACGAAATTCGACGAGACCTGAAGGAGTGGCTTTGGAAAAGAGCAAAGTCGATCGAAGAGTGGATGGAGGAATAGGCAAAACACGAGCATATCCCTCAATGTTTTGCAGGAAACTGATGCAATTACCATTGTACTTCCACTGGTTACCTTTAACTCTAAACAAAGTGACCACAGGATGAATGAGTGCAATTAGCATTTGCTCGATATAAGTTAACCCTTGAACTTGGAGAGGAACCACGCCCGGGTCCATGTTGTTCAAAGCAGAGAATTTTATAAGGCCATCTCGGGCTCGGCAGTAATTCCAGGAATTGTCAGAATCGAGGTTTAAAGTGGGCGACGATCGAGGACATGTGGCACAATTAAAACTGACAATTTGAGAAACCAATTGATCGAATTCTCTACCACGACTAACCTGTTGATTTGTATAGTCCACCAAATAGTGATAATCACCAGGTATTTGTTGCAAACGCACTGCTTCCACTCTTGGTCTCTCTCGATTAGTACGCATTTTAGTTCGATTGTTTTCTCTTCTCGTAGCTGAAGATTGTCGCTTCTTTGTCGGCATAATTGCTGATGAATTAGGCTTAAACAGTACTTGCTGAGCGATCCTAGAGCCGTAAACCCAAGCAATAAACCCCAGCAAGCAGAGCGAGACGCGTGCACCGAAACCACGAGGCACTCAGAAAGTGTGACGACACTGTGACGTGCGAATTATGGGAGGAGCTAAAACCCCAGCAAGCAGAGCGAGACATGCGCATAGAAATCACGTGGCACTCAGAAAGTGTGACGTCATCGTGACGTGCGATTTATGGGAGGAGCTAGCTTGGCGACGTGCATTTTCAATGGAAAAAGTGCTTCCAGCAGAATGGCTCCAACTCCCTTCTGGGGCACTCTTCAGGGCTGCCTGATGAACCTAACCTGTGTTAAGGTTCAACCTAGCGGTGTGCCAAAGGGCATGAGTGGGAGTTGTCCTATTCTCGCTCAATCGTGTACACAACGCGCGCAGCGAACTACAGTTGGACCCCCGGCCGGAGTCGTAAAAAAGCTTCGCAAAAGCGACGCTGCGCGTCGCTACGCTCAGCAATAACACAACACACACTGTTGTATTTGTTGTTGTTTTCTGGGCCTGAACAATGTTGGTTACATGATGACTCTTAAGACCTACAAAAATTAATGGCATTTTATTTACTTTCATTTTAAGTATAAAGTATTAGGATTTAACATTTCTTCAAGCCTTTGCGAACCCCTTGTAAGAACACCACGAACTGCTGGAGGTTCAAAGAGTAAGAATCGCTGTTCTAATGCATATGCACATTTCATTTTACCACATGCCCATGATGCTTTTAGTCTCATTTTTATAATCTCTGGTTTAGGGGTAATACACTAATACCACAGGTATGTGGGTGACACCTTAAGATACTGCATTAGGTCACACCAACCTTAGTGATACCACTGGTCATCAAACACGTAGCCAGGTGTAGTAGGTGCTAAGGGGACTGAAGCACCCTTTAAAATCTAAAATATGTTGTTTATCATACATGTTTAAAAAAAAATTGATTTCAAAATATTGTAGCTAGTAAGCTGTAGTAGTGATAAGTAGGCAGACAACAATTCGGACAACAAGACTAACAGTCAGTTAGTTATGACTGTTATAACAGTCAGTTAGTCATAACTAACTGACTAACAGTCAGTTAGTTATGACAGTCAGTTAGTTCATTTGTTCTTTTTTTTTAGTTTTTTGAACAAAAAACCCCTCCCAAAAAAATTTTCAGCCCCTCCCAAACAAAATCCTGGCTGCGAGCTTGCTGCTTACGACAATGCTTTGCTTTGCAGTGTTTTGCTAATATGGTGTTTTTTAAGTATATTTGGAGTGCATGCTCCACTCTTAAGGCATTTTAAATGGCAGCTCTTTCACTTCACCAAGAAACTCAATGTATTATTACCCGGTACTAAATTATTAGGCCAGAAAGTAGGCATACAAATGATATTTGCGATGTTGGAATCTACACAATTATCAGATAAGAATGAAAAAGATTGCTAATTTGATAAAATATTAGCAAGCCTACAAAGATGGCTTTCCATGAGAACTATAACCTATTATTGATTAAAACTTTAAAAAATAAAGACCTTATTAATTAACAAGCAAATATTTCTTTCTAGTATTTCCACATAAATAAAGACCTTATTAATTAACAAACAAATATTCTTTCTAGTATTTCCACATGAATCCATTTGGATAATGAAAGATAGATCAATTCAAATGATGTTCTCTTAACATTGATGTTTATTCCATTGCAACATGAATGGACACCATGGCAACAATCTTTTTTCAACGGAGCAGTGATTATCAATGTTTGTGAAAACATAATAGCCTGGAAAAGTTACCTGTACCATAATTATTGTTGAACTTCAAAAATGCATTAGTTATTTGTTTAATAATCTTAAAAATTAAAACAATATATGGTTTCCCATTTACTGCAATCTACAGCAGTACTGCCAACAAATGACCTAAAAGTTCATAATATTTATGTACTGTATAAAGTTGTTTGAGTATCAAATAAGAAAAGAAAACTTCCATGTGAAATTGTTTACCATTCATTAAAATGATTGTGCACTTAATTAAGATAATGTATTCATGTATTATTCTCTTTGCATTTAAATCATGCTTTTTTTAAATAACGATCTGTATGATCAATGTAAATTAATTCAATTTTTAACTATTTGTACATGACGCATGCACATGAATGTTAGAAATTTTAGTCAACAGAATAATATTTGTATCGTTATTAATTGGGTTTTCTCTTTCTGTTTTTTACTAGTTGAGCAAATAATGTCACATTAAACTACCGTAATTATCAATTAATTGGTAAGCCTACATATGGTGATAGATAAGCAAAGCATCACTTTACAAAAACCAACAAAAAGTTTTTGCCCATGTTCCAGAGTTATTTCTTAAATTACAGGTTCACTTAATTTTTCCACATGAGGGGAGTTATGTCACCCACCTAACAGTTGCTATCCATGACTAATTTGATAAACTATAACAGTAATTCATCTAATATAGCCAGTGGTGCATGACACATTTTTGGCCTATAAATAAAGTGGCTTCTCCCCCTCCTTCTCTCCTTTGTCCCTCATAGTTGCAGATAAAACGTTTTGGGGCCCCAAGGGTAATATAGGGAGCAGAAGTGCAACCACCAGCTACTCAAACTCAATGTTCAATTAATGAAGAAAGTTTTAAAATATTCATGAACACGTTTACTAAATAGGCATACAGGCTAAAATTCCACATAAAAAACAAATCAACCATTAAGAAAATATGGTAGAACAAAAATTTCTAAATACATTTTCACAATCAAAAAATTGCTTACAAGCAGGTATGCAGCCAGGGAGAGAGGCTAAGAGGGCTAAAGCCCTTTCTGAAATCTAAAATATGCTTTTTTATCATACAAACTTTTAAAAAACTCGACTTCAAACTAGTAATACAGTACCGAGTAGGCATACATCAATTAATTTTCACATTGTTTGTTATTATGACTAGGATGTTCATTTATTTTTGGTTGGACAAAACGCCCCTTCCAAAACAAAATCCTGACTACGGGCCTGACTACAATTATTATAAGGACCTAAAAAATAAATAAACTAAGCACAGTGGAATGGAATCAGCTATCCACACACAATTCGTTCCAAAAGACTATTCGAATCGCAATTTGTACGAATAACAAATTAATTTTTCCCCTCAGAGATAATAATTGAATTGATCCATTCCAGATCCCTGATAATTTTTATAGTAATTTTGTACAGTTTTGTTTATAGTATAGCCTATATAGTAATACAGAACTTAATGCATAAAATCATACATAAAACTACAAAACCAATAAATATACTGTTAACAGTAAAAACAGGATAGCATAAATGGAATGTGGCAAAGAGGAAGAATTTAATTGTTTATATTTAGAAATCTAATCTGTTTAGGAATCTAATTGTTTTTAGATGGTTACCATCCATAAAAATTTCAGGTAACCCATAAAAGTATTTTTTCTCTTCTTATTTTTTGTTTCTATGCACTAGAAGATACTCAGGATTGGTATGAATTCCAAGGCAAGATACAGATAAAGAGTGGAATTTAGTTAGACAAATACAGAGTTGCACAAATAAAGGAGTGGACAAATAGCAGTGGTTCCACTGTATATGCCAAGAAAATCGCACTTTGGTTCACAACTGTTCTAAAATAATTCCCTCCAGAGTAGTCTTTTTGCATGGGCGAACTGAGCAATTGCCAGTGGCCTCACGATGCTACCATATGATAGGTTTGAATAGGCATAAGGGCTGAAATGCACTGCTGTTGCCCAGGACTTACAATGCTGTAAAGATAACCCTAACTCCCTCCCACCATCAATACATATCTTTCTACTCCAGCACCATACAATGGTTTGTACTGTAGTTCCTCTTGCAACCATATTACTATCAAAGTTCATTGTCAGTAACATTTTATGAGTTTCCTCTCCTCATGGATGGAGTCTCAACACTCGTGTTTCACATAATGATACATATTAATATCAAACAAACAACCAACAAACAATCTTTCCTGTGCAAAACAAAGTTCAAGGAACCACCTTGCTTCTCTTTTATATTCTGTTGTAATGTTTGATTTAGACCTAAATTTCCAACTAACAACGTACATGAAAATTATCTTCTTTTATGCAACTTGTATTGAACAATATTTAATGGTACAAGATGGTTTCCATCAACAAATCACCTGATATCAAGACGAAAATATTAAACTCGGTACATTAAAAATCAAAAAAGTATTCGATGACTTTTTTAAGATTTTATGCATGAATTTTGATTAAAACTCTTTGGCAAACACGCCAAATACTTAAATGTATCAACAAACAAATGTCAATTATCAAAAGGAAAGAAAAATAAACTCTATGCATATAATAAAAACGAACACTCATATTCCAAAATTATCACAAGTGTAGGCTAATAGTTCTGAAAAATATATAATGTATAAAAACATTATATATATTCTAATCCTACCAAATGTTAATTGGCTTTTGAACAAAAATTTCAGATCCAAAAGAAGTAATTATTAGAAACGCCATGTTGACTTACATGATAAACGTTTGCATTCAGGATGTTGGGTTCAGTAGCTGTCAGTCTCCAGATCTCTTCGGTAGATAGATTTAACTTGGCCTTCATGAGTACTATTATTTTATTGGCTTTAAGTGAATCACCAAATCCTATTGTTTCAACTAATTCTTTTGTTTCACTTGAGCAAAATGTAATACATGGTAGTGCTACAGCAGTCTGATCAACATAATGAACATCTGTGATCACAGGACAAGCTATATATTCTGTAATGCTATTCATTATTTGAATCAGAAATATTATGTTACACACTACAATTAAACATCCGAGCACCCATCTGATCTTATTTACTCGTTCAAACACAACTTCGCTCAAACCCGGAAAAATGTTTAAACCATTCTGCAGTGTAGTTCTTCGCAAAACTTCTTCTTTTATCAATCGCTTCAGTCTTCTAGCCAAATAATCTACCATAATTCAAATAAAATTGTCTGAAATTTAAGTTAATCAAAGTATACTACTCAACTACAGTGATGAAAAACAGCAGACAGGTACAAATAGTATGTGTAAGAATCTGTCTAATGCAAATGATCAGATAAGAATGATACAAAGACTGCTTTTTAGGAGAAATGATTTATTGATCAAAATTTTACAAAAAATAAAGAACTTATTAATTAATTAACAAATCAACAAGCTAATTTTTTTCCCTCATATTTCCATATGAATCCATTTGGATAATGAAAGATGACTTGAAAGATCAATATAAATAATATGGTACTATTTTATTTACATAACATGTTTACATCTACTTAACATCTTATGTTTAGTAGTAACATGTGATGTCCAATGCAAAATGAATAAATATTATACCAACTATATTTTGTCAACCAAACATTGCCTTTGCATGCTTAGATTTTAAGTATTCATAGACAATTTTGCCTTATTTTTGACTTTGGCAACTTTAAAGTATTATGACTCCATAGGTTGTCACACTAACAAAGGAGGGCAGGAAGATGATGGATGGCGCACATGAGTTATGTAGGTAGTTAAGGAAGTCAGGTGCACCAATTATAAGGTCATGTGGCACCGGTGGAACAGGAGGAAGCAACAGGAAAAGTAACTGAATCTGACTAGTCGTCTTGTTTGGAGCCATTGGTATAAACTGAGGTGAATTTTTCCTTAAGTGACAAGGGTGTTAAAGACACACGAACTGAGAAGGAGAGATGCTAGTTACAAAGAGAAAACTGAGGTCAAGTTTGAGAGAAAAAAGAAGCATGCCCAGGAACAGAAGGGAGTGGGGAAGGCAAGAGAACCTTTGGTAGTTGGCTGGTCAAAAACTAAGCAGTGCAGATACCAAGTGGACGAGTAGCCCGAGTCTGACAGGAAAAGGGCCAAAGCAGAGCGGTGAAAAGACGTGAATAAGCAGTTAGAAATATGACCATTATGCCATGCTGTGTAGTTGCGATTTTGTTGATCCAGGAGATGTGGAAATAGCAACTCTCTGCTTTCAGTGCACAAGAATAAAACTAAGAATAAAACTAGTGCAAAAAGCGCTAAGCCCTAGGTGAATGCCAGCATGGTGGATACTGTGAAGACGAGCTGTGTAGGAAGGACGAACAGAAAAAAAGGCAATGGAGGAATAAGTCAGCCGGGAGTGCATGATGAGAGCATAAGAACTTGCCGGTCTGCTCTCCAAGAGTGATGTCTTAAAATACAACAGCTGAGAGCCCTTTAGCAATGCAAGTTTGTAAATGTGAGGGAGCCACCTAAAGATGGTCAAAGGGTTCTCTCGAGAAAACAAACTTCCGGTCGGGTAGGAAGGAGAATGCCACCTAGAGTGAGTAGGTCCTTGAAGGCGGAAGAAGTGGACACAGACAGTCTTGGTCAAGGAGAAGCGGAAACCATGGCTTAGTGTTCCAGCTGGTCGATAGTGAATTGGATCGCAACGCAAGATGATAGCAGTGGCAAAAGAAAGCCAAGTCATCTACAAAGAGAAAAGCTACAGCTAATCCCAGTATATGTTATGCTTTATGATTAGTGATATGTTTATATGAAGAATTCCTATCTGTCTCAATAGCACGCTCTACCCATCCTAAGCTAAGGGTGTGTCACTGCGCTCCTCGGTGCATTATTTCATATTCCCTGTAAATTCATTAAACAAATTAACACACTGTAGGCTCAGATATTGAACTTCTGAAACAGTTTAAAATGTGTTACAACATTGGATACTCAAACTGTGCATAATATCTGTAGAATTGTTAGTTTTCACTCAACAAATATTTACCATAAGTGAAATTGATGATGTGCAGTTTGTGCAGTTTTTCTTGGATAAAATAAACTTTTGACACTTGAAAATCACAGATGGAGGCTTTTCTGATCAAAAACAATGAATGAGATATGTAAACAGCCTTAAACAACATCCAGAAATAATCGAGGATTTGGTGACACAATTTGCAGCTGATTGAGATAGGTGGATCAAGCGACAAAAACAAATGTAGTTTTAGTTATAGTTTAGACTGAACTGAAGCAAACAGGCTGCAAAATGTACTGCCATGAAAAACGCAAATATGACTGAAATTCACGTTATATTTTTTAAAAGGACAAACAAAAAAGAAGTGCAAAGACCATAAAGCCTTGTGTAGTCCAGACTGAAAATAAAACAATAAAAATGGTATAGTCTGACAATGATCTGAAGTAATGCAACAATGAATTTGACTTATTTTCGAGTGTGGTATAAAGTGAAGACTGGTTGTTCCATTGTCCCAATAGAATGGCATTGCAGAGAAAATGTGTACTTTAACAAAGATGAGCAGATGTAATCTGATCCAAGGAAACCTAACACTTTCATTCTGGGCTGAAAGCCATTGCAAGTCAATCATATTCGGAACCAATGCCCATCACACAAAGCCTTTAGGTGAAAATACCATTCACCACCATTACTGAGAAACGACATTGTGGTGAGTTGCTTAAAAATTTATGAAAGAAGGTACAAATCTTGGAAAAAAACCAAGAAAAAAATTTGACCCTTGTACAAAAGAAGAGATATTTGTCAGATATTGTGAAAAATAGAAACTGTATAGCATTCCAAAAAAAAAAGTAATAAACAGTTAATGCAGTCTCACATGCAATCTCAAACAGGAGAGTGTCATGATTGGAGATGTCAGTATGAGCCACCTGCTTTTTGCAGATGACCTCGCAATATTGGCATCCTCGCAGTCTGACCTTTATCACACACTGAACAGATTTGCGCTAGAATGTGGATCGGCTTCCAAGAAAATCAACACGATAAAAACCAAGACATTTATAGTTTCTTTAACACCTCAACAATGCACTCTACATGTTAGTGAAGACCCATTGTCCCAGGTGAAGAAGTTCAAGTATCTCAGGATCTCATTCTTGAATGATAAAAAACTGGATGGGGAACTTGACAGACAAATCGGAGTCGCTAGTGCAGTAACGCGTCAGTTGTACCAAAGAGTCGTTTGCAAAAAAGATCTGAGTCATTAGACCAAACTCTCTGTTTTCAAGTGGACATTTCTTCCAACCCTCTCCTATGGTCATGTGGCTAATGACTGAAAAAAACAAGATTGCAAGTACATGCCAAGATGAGATTCCTCCTAGAATTGCAGGCCTCACGCTACTCAACAGAGTGCGGAGTTCAGCAATTTGGAAAGACCTCTGAGTCAAGCTGCTACTTCTCCAAATAGAGAGATCACAAATAAGATGGTTCGGCCATGTCTGGAGAATGTCCCAGACAGACTAGCACAACGGATCTGGAAATCATACTCAGCCAAAAAAAAAGACACATGGCAACATCAACATCTCAATTTCTGCTAGAAAGTCTCTTTTGGGGATTGGCCCGGTATTTGAGCTGTGACGGAAGATTGAAAAAACTGGAGGAAACATTTTCAGATCGTTCATGGGCTTACCCACCGCGACCCTTATGAACAAAGTGCCTATCAATGAATAATAAATAAAGACATTATTTCACCAACCTTAAAAATATTTGTTCATTGGTGGCTATAGCAATACACCAGAATGGGAAAATTTACCATGTTGATTTTGTGTTGGCAACACTTGAAAAGATAGAACATTCTGTGGTTGCCAATTCAATTGTGTATGAATGGGTTACATCAATCAAGTTGTGAATGGAACCATGAACTTCAACAGACATTGTTCGAAATGAGTTTTCAAGAATAGTTGCTGACCCATCTTACTTATAAGGGACAAATGAAACAAGATATGTTTGAAATCATCACAAGCATTCAATAACAACTGAAAGTGAGGAAGAAAAAGGATTCCAAAGAACATCACATAAAGGAGACAGGTAAATTGATGAATATGTCACGTTAAAATCCTCGATTTTAAGTGTACTATTGCTGTGGAGTAAAAGGCTACGTAGCCCAAAACTGCCCAAAACAAAAAGTAAATGCTTAAGTGAAGGTGGTGAAGTTTTTTCCTTCCGATCTTGAAGGAATTCAATTCAATGGAACTAGATAAACCCTTTAAGCATTTTATGGACACAGACAGTGACAGTGAAAATAAAGCAGAATCACATGAGATTCCATTACCAACATGTGACATGAACAAAGATGTCAGAAATGCCAAAGCAGATGGAAAAGCATTTTTAATAAAATTTGAACCCTCGAAGTCTATGTTCAGAAGGAGACGAGAATTTGTGTGTAAATAAGACGGAGATGATATTGTCTTTAACTGCAAGAAAATTATAGAAACTTGCAATGAAGAAGGGTATAAACCTTACTACCATAGTGAACTAAGAAACATTCACAAACACAGTCTGGGGTGTCCTGACACCCTTTTAAATATAAGTTAACATTTATAAAACCCATTTACAGTTTTAACATTTTTGCTGCTAGGATCATAACACCATCCAATAATTTGTTGATGTGCATATGAAAAATTTAATTTGTAAATGTTTGCTAACAATTAAATAAAAACACTTTGCACTAAATAACATGCTCTGGTCAAACAGTTTTGATTTATTAATGGTAAATCATATTAACGTTACTATGAAATGCACTTCACCTGACGAAGCCTCTAGGAGAGAAATAAAACAGTAAAAATTTTAAAAAGTTCTATGCAGCCAATAGAATAAAAAAAATTTCTTCAAAACGATTTTGCTTGCAATAAATTATATTTATCAGGGTATAAAAATGACCAATTTTAAGACAAATAAAGACAATTTTATAATAAACTAAGCACGAGTCCTTAGGGCTCGTGCTGGAACCTTTTCTCGGGCAAAAACCTTGCCACATGTTGGTTTTTAGGATAATAATGCTAATAATAATTAAATAATAAATGCATCACTAACAATTGTTCCCTAAACTATATGCTGTGATTGAACAGTTTCATCTCTACTCATGTTATGACTATGCGGAAAATTATGTAAAATTGGCTAAATCCATCTCATTTTGTCTTTCCTAGTTCAAACAGGTAAGCAAATCCAACAAACCAAAACACAAAAAATGAAAAGAAAACAAACCTACCTCTGGCTGACCGGGTAGGATCTTTGTCTTTCCTCATAACAAATTTGACTTGTAGTTTTGTTAGAGTTAGAACAACTTTAACAAAAATCAATCCTTTGCTTAATTCGTGCAAGCATGTGTATGAAAGAATACTTTTCCAATTACTAATACCCAAGTAATTTTTAAGTTAGAAGTTTTAATTTAGAAGTTATCTCTTGTTCTAAAGATAAAACATTACATTAGCTAAACTTGTCAACGGCACCTGCTGTTTTCATGTTGCCACCTATTTGCCACCTGTTTTATCCACTTTCTATCTTTAGTTTTAAATCATATTAGAATTCTAATCAGTATCCTTAAAACACTTGTTATATCAAGATCTCATTTCAGATTGCAACTTGTATTCAAAAACAGCTGACCCAAGTGTTCTCCTGCTTAATCCGTCGTTTGTAGTAAGGAATAATAAAAAGTTTTTGTTTTGTATTGGACAATTTGTTTTGTCTCACTGAATCCAATTCACACATTTTTCACAATGAATACTGTTTTCCATTCTACTATTTGTTACACAATATCAAAATAACTAGGAATCCTAGGACAAGGAATAAGAAGCTTCCTACATCACAGTCTTGAAGAATGCCCCAATACTGCTAGCATGAAACCAAGATATGACAATGCAAAGAGATAACATTAATAATGATAAATACATTTAAATACTTGCATGCATAATAAAAATGAACTGTTTAACTAAACTGATATATCATAAATAGCTATCAATAGTGAACTTGTAAGAAATAAGTCTGTCTTTGTAATTCTTTATTGGATGCTCTGATTTTGCATGGGCATACCAAAAATGGCTACATCATCTAATCTAAAAGTTTACTAAAGCATATTATCGTGCTTTTATTGGCTTACATAGATTTTAAATTTCATGGGTAATCAAGTCTTTTTTCTATAAATAGTAGATAGAGTGCTTAATCACTTTGAGATGCTGTAGCTACGCTTATACACTAATCTGTTTATTTGTCATGGTTTACTGAGTTTACTCAATACGAGGTAAATGTGTGCTTAGTCTTTTATGTCCTTTATTTCGTGAGGCTTGAACCTTGTTTAAACTAACAAGTAACATTACTGCTTAAAAAAGGAGTTTCAATCAAGTTGGAATTAATGAAAGTGTCTTATGTTTCAAAAGTGAAGTCAATGGGTAGCTGTTAGTGTATTTCATTCAAACTGTAGGTGAACATTACAGTCGTACTGTGCCTGATTTATCGCAAGAGACTTAGATAATCAGAGAAGATGAAGCGAAACATGGCAAAACCATGAAATATAGCTTATAATTCGACTTAAATACTCAAAGAATAAGTTTGTGATTTAGTATCATCATGATCACTAAGGCAATCGAAGATAATATAAGAGAATATAATTTTCATGCAATGCTTGATGAGTAGGTAAGTGGGGAAAGGTGAAGTGCACCGACTGCCTAAGGCATGACATATGGCACCCACTAAACAAGAGGGGGGAAAAAGAGGTGTTCAGATGCAGTTGAAGAAATAAGAAAGGGCAAGGAAGTGCGTGAGATGGTACCAGAGATGTTACCTAGGGTGGTAAAGAAGGAAGTGGACACGTGGCTCTGCTGGCAAAGTGGGAGGAGAAAGGGGCAATCGATCAAGACATGGCGAACGGAAAGCTGAACGTGACAAACAAAACAAAACAAAAAAGTGAAATTTTGCCACAAAGGAGATTAGCAAAATAAACTGAGTGTGACTGATACGGAGACAAGCCAAGGCCATCACGTGGAGTTTGAACTCATGATAAGAGGTGTGCCAGGCTGTTGTAGAGGTGTTGATGTCATGGAGTTTATTGGACATGAGCTCATGCCATCCGATGGACTTGTTAAATAATAGTGTTAAATAATGTTGTTCTAATTAGCAAATAACGTTTTGCTCCCCCCTCCCCTGGTCAGAGGGTGCTTCATCTCTGAGTGCAAAAAATACATATTTGAACGAATTTTATGAGCAATATTATAGATAGTGGGCATTTGTACATCCAGCTACAAGTTTAATATTTTACACAAGCCTCGTCACCCCAAAGATATTGCCTCCTTAGGCCTTGGCATGTAGACCTAATGGTAAATCCGGCTATGCCAGCAGCAAAATCCTAACACAACCAAAGCACTTTATTACCCTCACCCCAATTTGGTTAACAGTTTCTCAGTGCTCAGTTTGAGGCAGAGTGAACACGACACAGTTTTTAATAGTAAATTATCTATATTCGTAACACAAGAACACCACATTTCAAGAAGTCGTATATTTTAGATAAAAGTTGTGCCAACTATACAGTGCCAAGCTAATAATCAACCATACAAAAAACTAGTAGCAACCTCTTGTACAGTTGTTGTGCGTGGGCTACTAAAGATTTTCTGTCCTCATCATCCTTAAACGTTTAGTTATCAGTTGCCACAGAATGTATAGTACTTTCAACATCAATGATGTTTGGAATTGTCAACATTTTTAGGCATCCAGTTTTGGTTAGTGACTCTTGATTCACAAATTCACTCAAAAATTATACAACATTTTTTTGAACAAAAGTCAATACCGGTAACTTATTATTAAATGAAACAAGTTTCCACAGATAAAATCGTATTTACAAAGAACGTGTGAAAGATAGTTTTGGCTGAAATATAAAGTTCATAATCTTACTTCAACTATTTAATCTTACTTAAACAGATATAAAAGTTTGAAATAAACACGTCGAAATATATTTTTTTGGCTGAAATGTGTACAGTAATGTGGTTCATGTGACAAAATATTGGAATTGTTTGAACAGTCTGAATTAACCCAACAAAATCTCACAACCCCAGCCTACATTCAAAATATCAGCTTCATAAAGAATCAGGAATCAAAGCAAGTGCTTATCAAATATTCATTTTTACAAAAATCAAGTTACTACTTTTTTGCACACAAATTCATTGATTTATCTTCACACAGAAAAACTTGTTAGAATACCATATTTAGGTACCGTATAGTAAAGCCAGTTTTCGTGGAATGTAGATTGTAGTGTATCAATTGTGTTCCTTTATTTTAAGTTTTTCACAATTTCATCCTGCTCATTCCTTCAGCTATAGAACTGACCAAATTTAGAAATAAGCAAGTGCCCCTCTGTGATCCAACCTGGTTTTGGCCATTTTGATATAGTACATTTTAGCTGAATTTAGAAAAAATGTTTTACAACTACAGTTTTATGAAAAATAATAATTTTTTACTAAACACTGCACAAACATTTTATAAATTTTTGATGTCACCCACTTCTGATAGTGTCACCTGATCAGTGGCAGCTCGTCTATAGGCGCTGCAAAGCTGCAGCACCCCTTATCTCCTCGGGTATATATATGCATAATATATGTTTATTTATTTATTTATATTTGTACAGGATATTTAATACATTATCAATAATTCCCAAGCTTAATGCCAATGCATTTGGCCATCTTCTGAGAGGATTCTGTTATTTTTCTACCGAAAAAACAACTATAATTACTATATGTGGAGCTCGCTTACGAATCAGCTCTACTGAACGATCACTGGTATGTTCTTTAGTGGCAAAATGCAGGGGTGGAGGTCTATAGGAGAGCAGTTTAATGAGGGTCGACTATATTACCATAGACTAAAGATATCTTTAGTCTATGATATTACTTCGTTGATTTAACACAAAAAGCATTTAATTTAATCATGGTAGTTTGGCTTCAATAATTACAGTCACTGTCACACACTTTATAACTAGTTAGAGAGTCAGGTCAGATCCGCACAAGATTTCGGATTTTTGATGTTTTCAATTCCTGTTTTCGGATCATAGATGTTTTTGTTTTGGATCATAGATACTTTTCATTACTGGCATTTTTTAATTACTGATGTTTTTGAATTACTGGCGTTTTAATGTTTTGAAATCACTGATTTAGAGGGGAGAGAAGTAGTGTTTCTGGATTACTGATAATTCAGAAATAACGATCTTTCCTGATTAATATTTTGCGAATCTCGAGCTGTGGACCAGTACTTCAAGCCGAAGTAAACCACTACTACATAGGCCCATAAACAAATTTAAACCTTACCTTCAAGGGTTTGTAAGTTGTACGAAACGAACCTAGCAGTATTTCGTTATTCTCAACCTGAAATAAAACAAAAACGTAAACGTTATAACTTATAAATGCTATTTAAAGTCAAACCTATTTTATCTATATGACAAACAGTAAGATGAACATCTTATAGGACATAAATAACCGTACAATAGTACATAAATAACCACATTCGGCTACTGTTTCAATGTTTTTAACCTCATTCCGTCTGCATTCTTTGCAATGCTCCTAAAAGAAGACTTTTATGAAACAAACAATGACGTATTGTAAACACTACTGTACTATAAAAAAATAATTGTGTACATCTATACTTAGCCAACTATTGTGTACATAGGTTGTTTTATTTTTTTTATAGTGAACAGAATGATAAAAAAAAAGTTGAGATTCACTTTAGTTACATGACATTTATGATGACCTCAATATTCACAACAATTCCAGGTTATTTACAGAAACTATTACTCAGTAATATCCAAACAACAAATAAATTTTACCTTCACAGTGACAACTATTTTTAGACATTGTCCTTATTTTTAACTTGGATTTTTTTTTCAACACTTATCCGCCAAGTGAAGAAAATACAAGAAGATTTAATGAACCAATTACATCACAAGATGAAACAAATTCTAAATTCGTGTCATATCCTTTATTTATGAAGACTTAAAGTGGGCCTAATCGTGTTACTTTCTGGTTTATAAAGATGGTATCCAGTTTTTTCGACACGAATGCAAATGCAAGAATGTAGAATGATTATTACATGTATAAATAGAGGGTGTTCCTAAAAGTTCTAATCAAATTTTAACCACAGATGCTATGCACATGGTGACCATATGTGATATGTCCTTTACCTTTATTTATTTTGTCTCTTATTTCCACTTGAAAACCTTGCCCTTTGTTGTCTTGTTATTACTGTGAAATTATGAGGAAATCAAAGTTTCTTTTTATAATAGCTTCACTTGTGAGTGAGTTAGTGAGTTAAAGGGGGGGGTGGGTTAAACGTACACTGCCATCTACAGGCGTTTATGAGAATATATTGTAGTTAAATGTAGCAAAAATTGCATAAAGCGAGAACCGCATAAATCCAGAACCAAACCTTATGGTCACCATAGCTATGCATCAAATAAAGCAAAAATTAATCTATTCTATATATAAACGTGGGTCCACACATGCTTACATTTTGAGGTTACACGGTGAAGTCATGTACTTTTTAGACTGTCTCATTATCTCTGTAAATATGCAAATGAGTGTGCGTTTGCAGACTCGTGTTTATATAGATATTTTGCATTGTTTTGATGCATAGCATCTGTGGTAAACTGCCAAAAGTGACCAGGGTTCGTCTTCCACTCTGCCATGTGTATTCAGTTTGGCATCTGACACTACACCACAGAGGCAGGTTTACTCAGGGTTCTCCCGTTTCTTCCTGCTTCATAAAACCCTATTCCATCTTCATCATCCTCACCTCATCATTCTTGTACTTTGCAATTTAATAAATTCTGACGGCCCGTATGGCCAGTCAGTGTTCTCCTAAAAAACCAAATACCTACTTATCTCTGTGGTTAAAATTTGACTAGACCTTTTAGGACCACCCTGTATACATGACACGTATTAATATAAACACCTCCATTTAGTGTAGAAATCCATTTAACGCGAATCTCCAGAATGCATCGCCCAGGTAAACCGTCAAGTTATCCACATTAATGTGCACATAAAAATACATTATGATGATGCCAATAAAAATTCGCAACATAGCTTATATTTATGTTCGTAGATTAGAGAAGTAATACAAGACAAGATACGCTATGCAAAACATGTGATACCGTGATGTATGGAGTGTCAAAACCGAATAATAAATATATAGTATATTACAAAACAACATGATAAGCAAAAAGTGGAAGTTAAAAACTAACCAAATTCACTGATAAGTGATTCGAATCATTGTATCGTAAATGTCAAACATTCACAACTTGAAATCTGAGCAAAAAAAAACAGAAAACAAACAAACACCACGAGTTGAAAATAAATTGAAGAAAACAAAAGCGACATCCGGAGCGTCGGGAAACTCATTTCATGCAATGTTTCCATGTAAACCAAAAATGTGCTAAATATACTGTAATATTCTTATTTCATATTCCGTATCCAACGAAATTTAAAAACGCGAAAACTGAGCCTACAATGGTGTCGTTGTGATGTAGATTGAATATATAGATTATAAAGTGTCTAAAATTATGTTTACAACTCTATATTTACAAATAATTTTTGGACACCCTGTATTTCTGAATTACAGAAATGGTGTCCACGTTACCATGATTTTAGATTAAAATAAAAACAAAATAAATGAAGCACAATCATCGATTTATGCGAGAGTTGTTATGCGAAAATAGTTTATAAACTGCAATTCGCATGTAGCAAAATTCTCATAAAATGGTAAAAATACAGCATATAATTAATATGTAGGCCAACCATATGTAGAAGAAAGGGAGCCAGTGCATCACTTGTGCACTACCTCACAGGATCGTATAATAAAAATTTTCTCGCCTATAACGAGATATACCATGACATATTATACTAAATAATTATATTATACTTATATTATACTAAAGTATAATATAATACTAGGGGAACCCGCTCGCTTCGCTCGCTATTGAGTTTGTTATTATTAGTGTTAGTGATATTAGTTATAATTTTCAG
>JAQIWH010002220.1:0-25873 GCA_034695005.1 Cryptops parisi | reverse complement strand
TCGGAGATGCAATCCTGTAGGAATTTTTTATTTACAATATTATACTCGAACATGATTGGTTCAATTGGTTGTTTGGTTCCGCCATAGGGTTTCCTATGATCAATATCTCTGTGTAAGGGTTTCATGTAGAATTCATTTTGTGGTAGTTCATTTGCCCCAAGAGGAAGCCTAGCAATGCAAACACATGCCCCTGGATTTTTGGGAATCTCGTTATGGCGTACAATTCAATTGTGTACACTATTTGTTTTGCGTTGCAACGTTACGTACGATTGCTTCGATGGCTAGCTGCGTTGCAATTATTTTGCATCGGTGCCAAAAAATGGCTTTTTAACACATCATTGTTAAACGCGTGATTGCACATCACGTGAAGCAAATTTTCGTCAATTTTTTTTTTTGTTTTCTTCTTCTTTTTTGCACCTTGATGTAAAATGTGTAATTATGCAAAAAGATGCTGGTATATATATATACATATATGATGCATTTTAGCACGGTAGGAAAAACAGTGAAAAAAAAAGTAATAGGTACAATGCACTTAAAATTGGTGCAAAATTGCAGCGAAATTGCTAGAGCGAAGAGTTGGTGATTTTTTTTCGTGCGTTTAGTGCAAAAATGTACAGATACAAAATGCATTTTAAAAAATAGATGCATGTATAATTAGTTGCAAATGTGCAGAAAAATGGCTCGCACAACGTCAAACGTACGGGGGAGTAATTATAAAGAAAATAGTAATAGGTATAATGCACTTGTAATTGGTGCAAAGTGTCAGTGAAATTATTGAAGCGAAAAATGGTGATTATTCCGCTGTTGGTGCAAAATTTGGAATGCAACATGTATGCACATGTAAAATGCATTATAAACAGCCATAGGTTTGAAATATGCAGAAATGTTTATATAATGCAATATATTGGGTAGAAATAAATCAGTAATAGGTACAATGCATTTATAATTGCTGCTAAATTACGGTGAAATAATTGGAGCGCAAAAATTGTTTTGGAGCAAATTTTTTTTGGGGGTTTTTGGAGCAAATTTGTATTGGTACAAAATATATACACGTAACGTTTGACATGTTATATTTTAAAAAAATAGATGCAAAAAGTACACTATTGCAAAATTTGCATTGTGCATATGTCATGTGAATTTTTTACTAATTTATGTTTACGAGGTGCAACGTTTTTTTGCACATGAGTGCCGAAGTAGTGGAAATGTATTTTGTATATCCGAAAAATAAATTGCCACATACATGCAAAACTATATTAAATGCAGAAAGGTATGTATGCAATATTATATGCAGGTGTCAGGTTAAAATTTTACTAAATGTATAAGAGATGCAATTTCTTTTGCACATGAATGCAAAACTGGTGGAAATTTATTTTGTATATACGAAAATCAAAATTTGTGTACATAAATGCAAAACTATATTAAATGCAATAGTATAAGGGTATATAAATGCATATGCAATATAATATGCAAATTTAGCATGTGAAAATTTGCGTTTTGACATGGTGCAAAATTGATTGCTGCAAAAGTGCCATAACCTATTGACATGTGCAACAGTTATTTCTACTTAACGAATAAAATAATGTTGTGCATGCAACATATAAGGGGTGCGATGTATAACTATTTTTGCTGTTATTTCACCACGTTGTATTTTTATTATCGATATTATTTTCTATTTTTAAAGTACGAAAAATAAATTGCTGCGCAACTAATTATATAGAGATGTGAAACACACGACACTTTGCGAGGTATGGATTTTTCTTCCTCTCATTTTTTAAATATATATATATAAAATAAATAATAAAAATATATATTGTGATAATAATAATATGTATGATTTTCTTACCTGGACGGTACGTTCGTGATGACGCGTTAATTTTTCCTATAATATCGTTTTAAAATTTTCGTTCTTCTTCCAAGTCGATAGTATTGTTTTCGTGTGTGTGTTATTTTTTTTCGATTAGCTATCCATCTTCCGAGTTAGCGGGAAAATGAAATCGATATATTTTTTTTCATATTACAAAAAAATAAATTGGTTAATAAATTATAATAAGTAACATTGTTATAACATGCAACTGACTTGTTGTTGTTGTTTATAACGAAAAAGATCGATTGTTGTTGTCACACTGACTTGGTACTACTACATTGATGCTGATCATTCCTACACTAGTGGCACCCCAGTATCTGTCCGGGAGCCTCGTCGTCTCTTATATATGTATGTATATAAGAGTGGGGGGGTACGGGGGGTGCAGTTTGAGTCACGTGGTAGAAACCAGGGTTGCTATAGAAACCGATTCTTGGCGTCGTTCCATAGCAACGCATTGCGCCCGTTTTCTAGTTTGATATTCAACGCGGTGGTGATCAACGCAGTTGTTGAGAAAATGCATTGTAATTAGCAAACCATTATTGGTAACAATTAAATTGTCGTATTGTACACATAGCGAAGTTATATATCAAAATAAACTATATTTATTGATATAACGTGAATTAGTGCGTAATGAAAATGGGAAAAATAAATTTTTGTATAATTTTTTTTTTTTTATTATTTATTTATTTTCAATATTTTATATTTCACTTGATGTAGAAAATAAAGTTGTGATGATTTACAGGGTGATTTATTTTTTTTTTAACTTTAAATGAATGAAAGTTGTAAAGATAATTTTCGGACACCCTTTACGTTTTTTGATTTTTAATTCTAAATACTGTTTAATTTTTTTCATAAATTTGCTATGACATAGTTTTTGCTCACAATATGATGTCATATATTTTACGTATTATTTATGTCATGTAATTAGGTGTCATATTTTCAAGTAAAGTATTATTTTACCAAATAATAATTACAGGTTCTGCGTTCTGTACATTCTAATGTAGTGGTTTAGTTTTGTCAGTTAGTAGATAATTTATGCGTGCTTTACAATACAAGTAAATAAGCCGTCAAAAATGACGGGATAAAACTTATATAAAAATGTACATTATTAAAGACTATTAAAACATTTATGTAATTTTTAGTTTAATTATTTGTTCATATTAAAAATCATATACGTTTGTTATTAATATTTTTGTGTTATTTTAATTTTATATATATATATATATTTATTTATTTTTGTTTGAACAGATTTGTTTTTATTAGTTTGTTTTAACTAATAAAAACAAACTAAACTCTATAGTTTCGATAAAGCAAATAATTTCAGTTTCGTTTTACTTTTGTTCAATATTAAGTTTAGTTTGTGATACTAGATGGCGGCATCAGGATTGTTTTGGCTTGAGCATTGATGACGTCACTTGCGAGTTTCCTTTCCTTATTCTTACTTCTTGTTTCAAAAATGGCGGAAGGTAGTCAGAAAAAGTTGCAGCAGGAGCTGGAAAAATATAAAAGTGTCCAAAAAGGTTTGTATTTTTTCAATATTAATACAGTATTTAGCTTGTTAAGAACCTAACATAAATATTCATTTGTCATTTAAATTGATTTATTTAAAATTGAGATGTCTTTGTGATCAAGAAACGCGCTCAAATTAGTACATTTTAAAACCATTGTATTGTGTGATTAAGTAATAACTAATACAGTAGTTACAATTCGAAGACGATTAGTTAGGGTTAGGAATTTGTGCTCAGTTAATTATGGTTTTGTTGTAAGAGTGAAATACAGTAAATTTAAACAAACTAATAACAAAAATGTACGGCTTGGTTGGTATTACTAATTCATGCAGGCTGTAACTATGTGACGTTTTAATTGTATATTCTGGCTTAATATCCAATCTCAGTGTTAGGTCAAAACCATTTCGTGCAAAACATTCAAAATTCTTTGTCTTTGCTAAAAAGACATCAGTTCAAAAAGCAAATTGAACTTAGTTTTGCAGCAAAAAAGAAGCAGATTTATAATGATGTCACTTAGCCTTACAAGGCACTACGTAGCATGATTTTAGTGAATGTTTTGGGAATAGCCAAATTTATCAACTAGTATTTTCTTTGATGGTAAATATCTTTTATATTTTCAGAGTACCAGAAAGTAATGTCCATCAGACAGCATCTTGACGGACAGCTAAATGAAAACAATGTGGTCAAAGAGGTACGGTATTTTGTAGACACATTCTCTATATCGAGATTGGTTGAACTGATTTCACCAAGAATTGATAGAAATAAAGTATTTAGTTTGGAATAATTGATACACATTCAGTGTATTTTAAATACAACAAACAAAATTTAAAGACATTGATTCAGTGTAAATGCATTTTGCATATGGGTTCACTTCTAACACGGCGCTGAGTCATTGATGCGATGACCCAGTGACTATGACAAATAATGTGAATAATTTTTCTGCCAAGTTTGGAATTAAATTTATGAACAAATTCACTTAAGTTCAAAATAATTTTAACTCCAGAATGGGATGCGAAAATAAACTCACGGGCGATTAATAATTAACGTTTTTAATTTCTAACTTTTTCAGGAATTGGATTATTTGGAGCCAGACGCCAACGTGTACAAATTGATGGGTCCGGTGCTCGTCAAGCAAGATCTTGAGGAAGCTAGACAGAACATCAGTAAAAGGATCGAATACATCAACAGCGAAGTGTGAGTTGATTTATATATTATATTTTTTATTGGTTATGGATTCCGAGTTTTTATTATCATCATCATCGATTGATTGATTGACTATGCTCGTGAACATTTCCAAAAAAAACTTAGGAAACATATATTGTTTAGCAACAAATTTTAAGTTCTTTTTAGCCTTTGTTCTTGTATTTTTATTTTGCTGTCTCTATGGGACGAATAATAAATGAAAGAAAAATAATATGGAAAAGATTTCACATATTCCAAAATCTTTTTTTGTTTCCATGATTAAAATGTGATGTGAAGATTTGTTTGCAGACAGTGAATGAAAATGATTGATTATGTATCAGATTAGTTATGGGCCTATATCAGATGTTAAAGAATAGTTTGGTGACCAAAAAATCATCGGTGCCTAAGATCAAGGGCTTTGAACGTCGGTTTCATATTTATTACATTTAACTATTTATAATCTTGGAACGAGGGGTGCCTGGAATTTTTATCTGAATTTCTATATTTTTTAATATTAATAACTAAGTATATACTGGTGCTTGAGAAAAAGGAGTGGGCTCATGAATCTGTTTTAGTTTTGTTGTAGATCCCTGTCTTGGAATATCCATCGTTCATCTGTATTTACAAAAGAGATGAATATTCCAAAGTTTAAAACTAGAATTAATTATTGATTCAATTGTTTCATTCGTTATATATTATTTATTGTTTTAAATTTTATTCCGAACAACATGACGATAAAAACTTATTGGGGAGGCAATAGGCCAACATGACCTGTTACGCCTATTCGTAATACTTTATCAATTTAGAGATTATCGACAAACTTTGACTTATTGGTTGTTTTAGTTTTGTTTAGTTTATTATAACAATTTATTGGTCAACGGGCACCTGGTGTCGTCTTGTGACAACACTGAATTTGAATTGAGCCAAACAGCTATAGTTAGACTTAAATTAGCGAATTATTATAGTTGATGTGTTTCTTTCTCTATGATTTATGACATGTTAAAATTACAGTACTAGAAATGTTTGTAACTATTTCTTAAAAAATGTGTTTCTACTAACAACTTAATGGTAATGTGAAAAATTCTAGTTTGTTATTCGACATTGGAAACATTATTTAATTTTAATTCCTCTGTGAGGATTTTTCTTATGTTTATCAAATGGATCTGTAAATGAATTTTCTGGTTTCGGCTTTTCATTTATTTGGAATTGCAGATCACGTAGGCTACTGAGATATTTAACGGTAATGCTTACCAACAATGTCGACTGAGTCTATTCGACGCGATTATCATGATGTGAACGTTTTGAAACTTATGGCAAGTGTTTTGAGTCGTCAAATGTAAACGACTTATTTATAGTGTAGCTTGTGATTGGTGGGGAAAACCCTTTATTGTGGGCGTTAACCAGAAAGATGGGTATTTCCTTGTATTGTTCTTACAGGAAGAATTTTTGAAACACTTTGGGTGCTGACGATTCGTAATGTGTTATCATGTAAAGTGAAAAGTCATTCTTGATAGTCTACTTCCTCATTTTAATTTATTGCCTAAATATATAATTTTACACTGTATATTTATTTAAAATGTATAATTTTATAAAAATTTTTATACATTGCATATGCAATTTTGTTTTTACAAATTTTCTATTGAAAATAATGGAACTAAATTTAATGAGCTGAGTTTTTGAACTCATGAAGTGTCATTCAGTGCATAGTCGATACATGTAGACAGGTTAACTTGTAACTACATTAAAAATATTTTTTAAAGCATACTACAGGTATATACTGTCCATATACATTATGTGTGTGCAGACATAATGCAAAAAAAGTTCATTTTTTGGATTTCTGCATGTTTCGATTTATGCGAATTTCGATTTAGGCGAAATTGAATTTATACTCTTGTTGAGTAATTTGATAATTGATTCATGCTAGTTTTGAGTAATGAGATTTTTGATTTCTGCGATTTTTCGATTTACTCATTTGTATATGCGATTTTTTTTTTCACATTAAACTTATGCGGTTTTTGATACATTGGACAGAATATGTTCAATTCCCAGCAGTGAAGCTAGTATAGTGTTATTTGATGGAAATTTTATTTCAGTTTTAATTTTATTTATTCCAAAAAAATAAATAAATAAAATAAAATTGAAATAAATAAATAAAAAGTTAAATAAACAATGATTTTTTGTTTTTCAAATAGGAAGCGGCACGATGACAACTTGAAGGAACTGGATAAGCAACAGGATACACTTCTCGAATCGTTGAACAAAATTCAGCAGCAATTTCAACAAGCCCAAGTTAGACCTTCGACGACGACAATGCAACCTGTGTCGTAAAAAATATAACACAAAAAATTCAAAATGCTATCAAGTTGTTTTTATTTTGTTTTTCCATCTAAAAAAATTTGTTGTTTTTGGTTTGTTTTTTTTCGAAGTTATTTTCTAATATTTGTAACGCTTCTTTATTCGAGTTGAAATGAACATAACGTCTCTAGAATAATGGAGTTGTCCGGTTTCTTCTTTCATCATAATGGTTTATTTTATTTTTAATCTTTTTATTAGTTTTTCCTGATATATGCGATCTCATCGAAAAGTATTTCATAGCAACTATGGAATGTCAGTAATGCTTTTTGTTTCCTAGTGAAGGATTTGTTTTATGGTTTTTCCATGATGATTGTGAAAAAGAGCGTAATACGAGGAGTGGTGAAGTTTGTATATCGTTGACGTACAAAAAATGATACAACAAAAATCATCAACTACTAAAATCATAAAAACAAACAAACGTGAAATTGAAGGAAAAAGTTCTTTTCCGTTTTAAATGGAAAAGGAGTTTTATGTGACATAAAAATGTATATCTTGAAACTGTTTTGGTTTTTTTCCGAGGAAATACCTGCAAAGTGCATCCTGTAGCTCAAAGGTAGTTCGATTTCTGGGAGAGAGAAAAATTTCCAACTTCCCACTTTTTTGTTTGTTGTCATTTTTCAGAAATCTCGCGGAAAGAACGGAAAGAAATGGTTTTGACGTATTGATGATGATGATGACTTGGGTGGTTGCATCCTGTCCAAGATATATATAAAGTCAACGAACCTCGTCATCATCATCATCTCGACTTTTAGAGAGAGAGGCTGTCATCCATACATTTTGTGCTATTAGTCTGAGCAGTCTTCTGTTTCGATAGGTAAGCAATTTTGTTTGTGTTATTTTAATATTGTGAAGTTTTTTTTGCATTAGTTCATGTTGATATTTTCGAATATCTAGAATTAATTTTATTTTATTTTAAACAACTTGAAAGATGTTTGTCACAATAAAAACACATGAAAATACAATGTAGATCTCCTCTCTCTCCCCCCCAAATTTTTAATACAATGTTAATAATTTGATCCCCCCCCCCTCAAATGACATCATTTTTTTTGGTTTAGTTTTTTTTATGATTTTGTTTTATTTAAAAGAAAGGAAAAATAATAATAGTAAAAAATTGGTTAGAAAAATGCTTAAACTGTTATTTATTTTATCTTTGGGGTTGATTTTCATCCAAGGCCATGATAGTAGGATTTTAAAATAGCAACCCGTGTGTTTACATAGTGTGCGCAAAAGCAATTTATCAGCTGTTTAACATATGTTGTGGAATGTGGACAGTAAATGCATCCTAGTTGATGATAATGAGTATGTTGTGGACGTTATGGTTTTTATTATTATTATTATTATTTTATTTTTTTAAATTTATTTAAAATTGAGAAAAGTGTAGCTTCAAAACAAGCTATTTACACCGAATTTGCAATGCTTTTATGGGTGCGAATCGCTTGAAAACGTGCTTTTTTTCATTTGACTTCAGCACGTTTTCAATAAATCGCTTGAAAACACGCTATTGTTTCGGTAGCTTGCTCGTGTCACATTCAAAGCGTGAATTCGTTTGGAGCGAATCGCTTGAAAACGTACTTTTCGCATTGGGTTCAGCACGTTTTCAATGAGTTGTTTCAAAACAAGCTGTTTACACTAAAATCGCTATACGTAAATATTTAAAATTATTTTTTTTTATATACATGTATATCGATTTGAAATTGTTTTGATAACATTAAGCAACATTTTTTTGTCTTCTATGGAGGACTTCGTGAAAAGTGATCAGAGTAACCATGATTTAATTAAGCAACGTTTACTGGAGTAAACACTTAATAAACTTAAATTTTCGATTTAGGTGTGAATGGATGCAAATAAATTGTATATTGTTTTATATAATTTCAGTATTAATTGGCCTAGTTTTTTTTTTGTAATTTTAAATATTTGATAATATTAAAATTTAAATTCGCGTTTTTAAAAAATGTTATCTACAAAATTATTTTTTTTAAAGTGATTATTGTAATGATACATTATGCTCGTCTCGTGCATTAGATCCATTTATTGTCCGTATCGCGAAAGTTCAAAAGAAAAATAGTTGAAAGTGCCACCTTAAATTTTCTACCAATCGGAAGGCACTCGAGAGGGTGTGGCAGCGCGGGCTCGTGTTGTCTCGACAGCATCGAGCAGAGAGCTAATAAACCGTTAAAACCCAACAACGCTTCTCCAATCTCAGACGCGTTTATCTTCCCTGGTACTTTGACATCCTATCTAACGCGACTCATGATTGGTCTTGGGAACTGTATGTCATAAATGTTAGTTTTTAAGCGCTCGTTTGACGTTTGCTTGAACAAGAAAATCGCCTTTTCGCAGACGCCCGTTACCACAGCATCGACGCCACCGCATCATCATCGCAGCAGCACCAAAGTCACCGCAATATAACAACAACAACAAGGTTTCACGAATTTTTTTATATATATAAAAATATTTATATATATATAAAAAAAAGGGGAAGAAACCAAAAAATCTCATCGTTACTAGACCAAAAATGAGCAGTACGTTTCGTTTCACTCACGCTGTGGTGTGTCGCATCCCGACCAGCTTTCAAAAGCAAGCCATAGGTCTGGATGTTGCCATCGACATTGACGAGGCGAGGAAACAACACGAGGATTATTGCCGGGCTTTGAGAGAAGTGGGCTTGGACGTGATCGAATTGCCAGCCGACGAAAACCTGCCCGACTGCGTTTTCGTCGAGGACACAGCCATCATTTGCAATGGAACGGCACTCATCACCAAGCCGGGTCACCCGGCACGTAAAAAAGAGGTAATAAATAATGACACACACACACAAAAAGGTGTTATAATAACAATTTGAATCGGTCACTTTTTGTGTGTTTTTTTTCAAGGTCTAGGTAGGTTGGTTGTGTTTTATTTTTTCACCACTCCCTTTCGTTAAAGGTCACTGGTGGCCAGAATCACTAGTTTTATATTTTATGTATGGTTTATTTTCGGTTAAAATAATGTGGGGGATAAGACTTGAAAAATTGTGTATACAGAGAATAAAGTTAAAGGGGTTGTAACTAGAAAGCGTGGAAAAATGATATACTTTCTGTTTCTGTTGGAAGGTAAGCAGAAATTATTGGCAGACGTCAAGTACTTTGAAAGATATTTTTCCTCCAGTGTTCAGTAACTAGTTAGGTAGTTTATTTATGGTTAAAATAATGTGAGGATACACTTCCAAAATTGAGTATAAAAAGAATAGAGTTGCCTTTTTTTTAATGTGTTTTAACTAGAAAGTGTGGAAAATGGTATATTTTCTATTATTTCTGTCAAAATGTTATACCTGTAGTAGCAGAAATTATTGGCATATGCCAAGTACTTTAAAAGATATTCCCTCTAGTCATTGGTAACTAGTTAGGTAGTTTATTTATGGTTAAAATAATGTGAGGATAGACTTCTAAAATTGAGTATAAAGAGAAAAAAATTGTTTGTTTTTAAATGGCTTTTTAACTAGAAAGCGTGGGAAAATGGTATACTTTCTATTATTTCTGCCAAAAGGTTAGCAGAAATTATTGGCAGACGCCAAGTACTTCGAAAGATATTGGTTATTGAATCTAGTTATTGGTTTAGTTCAACTTCAAAAACTACTGTAATAGGTATAAAAAAAAATATTAAACAACCTGTTTAAAACATTTGCTATTTGTATGAAATATGTATGAAAAAATATTAGAAATGTATAAACAGTACAGTACCACTGAAGCAATGTCTTAATTTAACTTGCAGATACAGTACTTGTAGACTTTTCAAACAAAATAACAGTCCATAAGGGTAAACTTTTCACTCTAGATTGGTGGGCCGAGTTTTTTGGTAACATATCTTTGAGATAAATAAATTAGTTGTATTTTCTAACTAACCTAACCTGGTATCTACATCCGGAGATGCTTGATTAGATTTTTGCTGTTTGTATGCAATGTATGAAAGAGCTCTCAAAAGCCTACAATATACATTGACTCTCAGTAACTTGCAGGGTTTATGGGGAAAGAAAATTGCAGTAATAATAATAATGCTGCTTATGACTTGTTTACCAAGCCCTCTATGCATTTATCAAGTCTTGTTGGCATTTAAGAGAAATCAACGTCCTGTGTGTTCAACTTTAAAGATCTGTGTTGTAGTCAAGACACGTATGATGTATATAACATGGGAGATTCGATTGACACACTCTTTGAAACTGCAAACGTACACCTATTTTTTTTTTCAGTTTTTAAATTCATTTTTTTATATTTAGTTTTGTTTTTATATTTTTTACAGTTTAGCTTGAATCAGTATTGGGGGGGGGGGGGGTTAATGGATATACTCAAATCATGATTGATGATCCCCTTCAACATTGATTGAGACATTGCTCTTTGATGTTGAAACCACTCTACTAAAAAGTGCAAAATGGGGAATTCATTTTTCTTTCATGATTTTCGTTTGAACTCGTTAGATATAAATAGCAACAGTCATATCAAGTGAGGCAGTGTTTTGTGGGTTCGGTTTAACCATGTAGTTATTGGCGCTAATGATTGTGACGGATTACTCTGTAACAGGCTTAAGAATGAATGTGTCAAAAGTCAGGATGTGCAAATTAGGCTGAGAAATGGAGGATCTTCATGTTGTTTTATGAAATACGGATTTATATTATACTGGTAAATTGCCCGTCAAAAATGACGGGAATTTTTTGTTTTCATTATGAAATTCATTGTTTTAACTCATGATGATTCGCGACCACTCGTTACGGTTAATTAGTGTTTTAACTGTTTGGAGTATCAGATTTTTGGCATTTTCACACACTGGTGCTTCAATAGCTGGTGAGGAGGAGCGCTCTAGTCTTTTATTATTGGAGATAACTAAAATCGGTTTTACATGAATTTGCCTTAAGTTTTATTATTAGACTAGTAAAAATGGCAGGAAGGTTTTTTTCTTTAACAACATTTGTTTTCATTATGGAATTCATTGTTTTAACTCATGTTACCTTGCAACATTCATTAGTTATTTATTGTTCCGACTCTTATTGCTTGGCAATACTCATAGTTGGAGTATCGATTTTGGTATTTTCACACATGGTGATGCTACCATAGCTGGTGCTCTAGTCTTTTATTATTAGAGATAGCTAAAATAGGTTTCACATGAATTAGCTTAAGTTCGAGGTAGGGTAAATTAACTGCCAAGAGCACTCGAAATGTGATTGATGGCCAGTTCAGTGGTGGAGCATCAACTTCAAAACAACTACATGGAACGATTTGTTTTAGTGTTTCACTGTTTTTCAAATTTATCGCCACTAAAAATCGAAAATGCTGAAATGCTGTTGTTTTTATCGTATCATTCGTAATGTTAAATTTGCAAATTTTTAGTTGAAAAAACTGTTTAGTTTTAAAATTTTTTATCATTGGAAACGATATATCGAACGTTTTGAAGTTGATTTGTTGTTGCCTTTTAATTGATGCAAAAAAGAAAAAAGTTCGAAACCATGAACCCACTTTGCTCTTTTATCTCTCCAGACAGCCATATTGTAATAAAAACTATACGCATCTATAAATCTTAAACCATTTTGAAGTTTATGTTATGGCAGGTGGAGGAAATTGTTAACAAAAACCAAAGTTGGAAATTTCCTCGTAAAAAAGAGAATGGGGATCGTTCGGTTTTTTATCGCATAATCAAGCTCGTTGAAAATGTCATTTGCAACGTACCATACAATTTTGAGTACAAATTGCTTTGTAGTATTCATTATTGAACATTTGTGTATAATGTGGTTAATGTTATTTTTGCATAACTTTATTTATTTATTTTATTTTATTTTATATTTGTTTTATTTTTTTGGAGCAAAATCGCGTCTGCATTGATTGATTCGGTCAATTGCAAGACAAGACCCACAATCTTGTTCAGAACTAACACTTTTGTTTTCATTGATTTTATTTCACGTAGAGCTTTTTTAAAAACATGCGTTATTAACAAAATTGCATGTTTTGTTTTGTTTTTTGAACTCCAAATTTGGAAGAACTGACACAGAATTCGTTAGTTATTGATCGATAAATTGGGAATTACACCACCACTTATAGACAAGTTGATTTTATAAACCTTGTGGTTGGTATGGTAACCAAGGGGGAGTCTAGAAGTAAATCGCGTTGTTAAACTCCTTTATTTTAGCTTTACTTGTGAGTGAGTTGGGAAATCAACGTATACTGCCATCTACAGTCGTTTATGAGAATAATATACTGTACCAAAATGTACCAAAAAAATTCATACAACGAGAACCGCATAAGTTCAAAGTAAAAAAAATAAATATTGCATTTATAAATACTGTAGATAAATCGAAACTTGCAGAAATCAAAAATGAAATTTCTTAAAACTCACATAAATCGAACGACTCAACGATCGCATAACTTTGAATTCGCATAAATCGAAATTCACATGACTCAGAATGCGCATAAATCGAAACGCGCAGAAATAAAAAAAAATGGAATTAAAACACCCAGAAATTTTAATTCGAATAAATTGAAACATTCAGAAACCAAAATTAGATTATTATATGTATGTACATTACATACAGTATATGTGGATATGACAGTATGCATAACATTTTTAATGTACTTGTTTAGACTCATGTTGCTTCTCAACATTCGTTCATTGTGTTTATAATTTTTAGTTCATTGCATTAGTTACTGTGGTGCTTACATTTGCGTTGCTATGGTAATGCATCTACCAAGAGTTATAAATAGTGAGCAATTTTCCATCATTCCATTTCATTGTTGTAATTTAAATTTGTACTTTATGATCCATTGTTTTCATTTTCCATTGTTATGGTAAACTCCGTGGATTCAAAACGTTACCCATGAAGTGAATCGCACATAGATCTGGTTAAATTACTTATATCTATATTAATATAATAAATATAACTCTATTTTGATGAGATGTTCCGAGTGAACATCAATCTATACGATGCAATTAGAACCATTTTTAAAGGTTATATTTAAAAAATAAACAATTTTTGGAATATTTAATAAAACAAAAATTGTCATTGCACAATTGAACACCATGGTTACGCACTGCAGGTAACGTGTTTCCGTGGAGGGTTTTTCAAAATGGTTAAAAAATAGATGGAATGATTTGCTAATAGCATTTTTCCCAGCAGCGAAATAAGAATTCAACGATAAGATCGATTTTTTGGGGGGAGAGGGGGGGGGGGTGATGTGTATTTTTTATTCATAGAACTCGGTACAAGAATATGTCATTTAGGAATCGTTCCGTTTATGGCATGAGTTCGACACGATGTTGGGTGTTAAAAAAAAACACGATTCGGAAGCTCGCTCAGGGGTTAACGAAACGTGGGGATCGTCTTCCTTTACACATTGGGTGTGGCTTTTTATTATATATTTACCTGGAAGTTTTGTGGTTTTAAAGTCTGAGGGAGCGGGGGGGGGGGGGGTTATAATAGTGGATTTTTTCAGTACTGTCATTGTTTGCTAAAATTCATTATTATGAATAATTCGTGAAATGGGTTTTTGTGCTTTCTTAATGGAGAAATAATTGTCGATTTTCTTTTAAATGAATAAATAACGATGTCTTGTGTTTTTTGGAACCATGAAAGAGTTTGTTGTTTGTTTTTGTTTGTTTATTTTCGTGACTGTACATTATGGGGATTTTGATCCGAAAGTCACTCACACAAGAGTGATAAGTATTTTTTTGTGTGTGTTTCGAATCGATTGATCATCAGCTGCGATATGTTAGAACTTAATTACAACTAAAAGCAAGCCGAGAGAATTTAATGAACGTAATTTTTGGTCTCCCCTTTCATTATCATGATTAATTAATTGTAATTTATCTCTTTTGACAGTATATCTCTTTACTGTCACTCAACATAATGTGTCACCAAAACTGTATTTTAGGTCATTTTTATTTTTTATTAAAATTTTGTTTAATTGTTTTTCATCATTGTTCTTCTTTGTGTCGTCGAACGAATCTTTTTGAAACGAATTTTATTTTATTTTTTACAGTTAACGAAATGGGTCTCTTTAAGTAGCGCCAATTGAATGTCCTCGGTGAAGATGATTTCGTACTCGAGCACCGATTCTTCCTTTGACATTATTTTTTTTTTAGGTTTGTCCGAGGTCTTAAAAAAAAAAATCGATATTCAAAGATGACGATAAATTATTTTTAAAAAAACAAAAATTTTTTTTACGATCGTATAAACTCGGATCTAAATGTCAAGGAGAATGCGGTACGTAATGTCATTCTAGTTATCTCGAGGACGGTTTTTCATTTTAAACATACTTGCAAGGTGAAAATTATATGAATCACCTTTCGAATTTGTTTCACCGACAGCCTACTTTAATTGGCCTACAAAAATATTATTAAAATGTCAAATGCCGTTTAGTAAAAATAGCCCCTCGGAAATTGCTGGTATGATGACAGTTACGGTGTTGAACTTCCATCTCTCGGCAGGTTATTGTTTATAATGAGTAGGTTGCAACTTGAAACGTTGGTTGAAAGAAATTTCAATTGTTTTTGTTTTTTATGCTTGTAGATATTTGTTTTGAACGTGATGCTTTTGTTTTATTATTATCATTATTATTATTTTTTTTAAACAGAGTGACTCACAACACGCTAGGATCGGAATGTAGGCCATCCTTGTAAAAAATTTAAATTGACTTTCTGATTGGTTAAATGCTTTTAACAGTTATATCATTTAATTTCTGTTTCAGCCCTGTGCATAAAATTTTAATTACGAATTCTAGTTTTCTTTATTCATATAGTTTTAGTGTTTTATTTTCATATGTAGAATTTACGCTATTTTCAAAAGTGTAAAATAATCGATGAGTGTAAAATATTTGACCTAAGTGTAGAGATATCTCCCACTTTTTTTTAATCATCTTGACTTTTTCATTTACAACTATAAACACAAAACAATCGATGCTGTTTTTAACATATTATTTTTGTCATGTTTTTATAGCATTTTTGTTCATTTTACAGTATGTAGGCTCCTATGTTTGTAGCCTACATACTATATACAGGGTGTTTCTGAAAGTAGTCTTTAAACCACAAATGCCAAACCAAACGAAGCAACTTATTTTCTCATCATCATCTGTTTTAGCTTTTGCATACATTTGTCCATATAAACATAGGTTCCGGAATGCTTCTCTTCTGAGATACACAGGGTGAAGTCACGTAATTGCATAATAAACTTGTGGTCTTATAATCGTCGTAGGTGTGCAAATTAATAAGCATACCCCTGGACCCATGTTTATATGGACCTTTTGCTTTGTTTTAATGCATACAATTTATGGTCACAAATTTGACAAGATCTTTTAGGAACACCTTGTGCTTTATCTTTCACGTGCATTTTGCAAATGATATACAAGCTTAGTGAGTTATTTACATGTTTCGGTGACCGAAATGCATTTGCAAGCTAAAAAAAAAACCGCTGGATTCTGCATTTCGGTGGTTTTCAATTTTAGACCGTATTTTAGTTCCTAATCTAATCTGTTCAATAAACGGGGGTATTATGATGTTTTAACGATATTTAATTTTTAAGTTTTATTTTATAGGTGGAAATCATTCGTACCATCTTGAAAAAGGAACTCAACCTTCCAGTCATAGAAATCAAAGATGAAACTGCAACGATTGATGGCGGTGATGTTTTGTTCACAGGTGGGGACTAATTAACTTTTGTTGAATTCATAAAAATAATAATAATGGTGCAGATCTGTGAGAGTATATGTATATGTGATGGATGCTTTAGTCCCACCCATCGTGCAAAATCCTTGCTTAAATCAGCTGTAATTGGTGGATGTTAAAATTGAAACCAGTCGTAATTGTAGCGTCTTGACGCTAGATGGAGTTGGTTGGTTGTAAACGTTGAAAGTACAAATATATTAGTTACGAATATAAAGTTTGCACTACTAACTCGGAACCCCTATCTCATGCCTCCGAGCTACAGCACGGGTCTACTTCCAGTAGTATATATCGTGGTGAGAGAGTTCAACTGTGGAGAAGAATTGGGCTAATTTCATCATTCGCAGTGCATTTATCTTTTAGTTGGGATGACGAATGAGTTAGGTGGCTAAGACTAGGATCATTTTGTCTTTTGAAGGAAAGGAATTTTTTGTTGGTCAGTCATCACGGACGAACGAAGGTGGCGCTCGAGCTGTCGCTGCTGCCTTTCCCGAATACCCGGTGACTCCAATCAAAGTGAATACGGGTCTTCATCTCAAGTCTTCAATAACCATGGCCGGGCCGGAAATTCTTTGCGTCGGGTCCAGTCCTGGATCGCAAGAGATTTTGAAGGTATGTTTTATTTGACTCATTCGATCTAATGACAATTCACATTCTAACTTTTGTTTCAATCGACAGCGGATAGAGCGAGAAGCTACTTTCAGATACCAAACATTGACAGTGCCAGATGACGATGCAGCCAATTGCGTTTACGTTAACGGAACTCTCATCCATCGTGCCGACTTTCCCGAAAGCCTGAAAGTGAGTATCAAATTTCATCAAGAACCAAGTTCAATCGTTAAAAATCGCTCGCTCTGATTTTCGCAAAGTTTGTGTCGGGATTTTCCATGTCGAATGAATTCATATTGGAAGGTTGTTTTTAAACTTGGTGTCAGGGAGTTGTGCGCTGAATCTTGAGTTGTTGATGTCCAGGTTTTCGAAGATCGGTTAGAGTACCCCTTACGTTCGCTGAAAGTGTCCGAACTCACTAAAGCCAAGGGCGACTTGAGCAGTTGTTGTCTTCTCATCAAGAAACCTAAAACTCTTAAGAAGCTATAGAGCTTTGTATTCCAGGTATCATGTCTTTTTATATTCCGCATGACATGATTTATTTCATTTGTGGCATCTACAATTTCACACCGCATTAGACCAATTAATTGGATTCAATTTGAATCGAATCTTGATTCTGTGGACACATTCAGGCTCAACTTGACGAGCATCGGATTATTCCTCGCTGATATACTATTAACCGCATGTCTTGGCAATTTAATCCATGTTCATGATAGGTGTATTTGCATGCTATGCAACGGGCTGGATTTGGAGTAAAAACCAGATTCGCAGGATTTACATAATTGCATGTCTACTAAATGGTGCATGCTCACTAACATTCATTTTCTTTGGTATGAGTACCTTAAGAATTTTTCGCATGAAGTTGAACGCTATTTATTTTCCATGGTGTCCCCTTTTGTTGATGCATGAATTTTCATTTCCATCATTCACATATTTGGTTCTTTAATTTTATTCTATTTTGAGGTGAAAATTTGGTTTCGGTTTGCATGTCTCCTTCACAAGCTTGGTCATCACATTTGGGGTACATTGAATTGATTGCAGTGTAATGTTAAAAGAGAATGTGATATTTTAGCTACTTTTCTTAACTTCATTACTTCCTTGAACGTAACCCTACCTGCAGATTGTTTTATATATATATATATATATATACCGAGTGTTCCAGTCGAGAGTTCCCAATTTTATTATCGAAAAGATGTAATGAGAATTCCGAGTTTTGGATATACACGTACTGTAATACCACCTTGAGAGGAGTCTTACCAGTGGTGCTATTTTTATTGATATTGAACTTGTATCTTCGAGGAAGTCGAGATGTTAAATTCTAAACAATGCGTCGTAAGTATCAAGTCATATTTGGAAAGCTGTATATAGTAAGAATCCATCGTCGTTTAATTTCTTTTCCAACAATCCGACCGAAAAAAAGTATTCTACGATACACCATGCAAAGTACCATACCGCTGCTTCTGCAGCAGCTTCACTGCACGTCAGTTTTGCTATGCAGAGAAAGATGTTATTATATCCAAAACTTAGAATTTTCATAATAATTAGCGTTTCGAGTATAACATTGGGAACACTTGCTTGGGTCACTCTTTATATATATATGTATTATAAATATATCATTGATGAGGGATCGATGTATCGTATTGCTGCTTTGGTGCGAACACTACCTTTGCTTCATTCGTGATCATCATTGATGCATGCCAATTTTATTTAATCTTTATCTATCTTAATCTCTATCTTTACTGTTAAAGCGCAATCCCGATTCTCATGTTAAATTCGAAGCTTGTAAAAAAAAACAACCACAACAACGAATTGTCGTGAAGTCCAAAAAATCAGAAGTTATAGATGTCAAGTGGAATTAATTTTTCTTTTTTATTCACCAATCATTCACGTCCGCATTCCCGTTTGACGATGGCTCTTTCGCAGGTCATTTGAAGACAGCTACTCCCCAACAAAATACAAAACATTCATCTTTTGCCTCGTTTTCTCGAGAGAAACAAACAGTCCGAGTAGTATCGTTTTTTGTTTTTTTTTGCCTACAACAACAACAACAACAACAACGAACTCACTTCACCAATCGAGTTTGCCGAAGCTTTTTCTTACTATTGCTATTTGCTTGTGAAAAAAAAATTGACTTCCTCAGTGGCGTTCTGTCGACAGGCGAGGTAATCACGCACCTAGCACTGTTCGTAATGTCAAGAGTTTACGGTTTTAGATCGAGGCGGCGATTCGGACGCCGATTATATATTATTTTTCTTGCTTGGCATCATGGTACCTGCACGCTGCATAATGGGCCTTGTTTTTTGTTTTTAAAACGAATCTCTTGAAAATCGAAACCCACGGGAACAAGTTCTCGTACGTGTTTCATTTGTCGTTACGTTTTTTTCCCCCCATGCGAACGGGAATCTTAGAAAAAAGACATCTTAGAAAAAAATAACACTTGATAAAATTTTGAAATCGTGGATTTTGTTTCTACTCTCGTCACAGTGGACCAGTGATTCAATCATTTTGCAAATTAGCTAGTGTCTTGGTTGGGTCGATCGAGAAATTTTATTTTATTTTATTTAATTTTTTTTTCCTGTATTGTCGTTTTAATAATTTTTGCAAAACATTTTTGCAACTGTTAAGGGGGTCGATATTGCTCCGTATATTGGTCGATATTGCTCCGGTTCTTATCATTTCGGTTTTAAACGTTTAAAACAAAAAAATCACGAGATGACTTGTAAAGGCTTTTTCTATTTTTAAAAGTAAAGCAATGTTGAAGAAAATTTGTCTTTGACCTTTTTTTTGTAGGTTTTTGAGAAAAACATTACAGGTCCTCGTCGACCAGTCGACTTCAGCGACATCGGGCAAGCTCAAGCTCACCTGACGTGCGGTAGTCTCATTTTCAACAAGCCGACTCCCAAGATCGTCAACAATGGAAAGGCGTAGATTTTAAACGTAACGACGTTATCAGGGTTGAACGAATTTTTTACATTTGTTCAATGCACGAGTCAAGTAACTATGCATCTCTTCCAGCATCGTACTAACTTCTGATTTCGTTTATTTCTTGCTAAAAATACGCAATCTGATATTTTAACGCATCTAACTTTTTTCCAGCTTTATTGATCAATTATCTGTCCTGCTGTACTACTATAGAAATCTATTTGATTTGAAATTATTATGAAAAAATTTGGACAGTTTTTTTAGTTAAACTGGTATTTATACATGTGATAAGCACTACTTTAGTCAATATACCGGAATTTGTTATATTTCTTTGATTAGTTTTATATATATATATATATTATATAACTAATATTTTGCATAACTGCATGTTGATAATTTTATTATAATTAGACTATTATTTATTTCGCATGTTTGTTTTTTTTTAAGGATTATCAAGCCTGACTACTTAATGTTTTTTAACTTTCACTTGTTTTTGCTTCATTCACTTTTGCCACTTATTATAATTTTTTTTCCAAAATCTATATGTATTACTGTACATAACTATATTTTTTGCATGATTTTTATTAAAATCTTAACCACTATGCCACCTTGTTTGTTATTGCTCTTATGCATTGGCTAAATAAGATTACTCCTTTTCATGTTTATACAGCAGCATTAAATCAGTTAAGAGACCAGTTCACACCTTGTCTTGTACCACTAATCGAATATAGTCCCACCCTACTTTCCCCAAGCTAATTTAAGGCGAGTAAGGATACAAAGTGAAAGGTGTGCTCGGTCCCTAATTGGTGCTTGGCTTGTAACCAATACTACTTTATGAATCCAAAATGAAGTAGGCCCTACAGAAGGAACCGTCAATAATGATGGATATGGCCTGGTTAAGCATCATGCGATGCTGATCAACCAATGGCTGTTGAGGTGATAGACGTGATGCTACTTAGCCAATGGCTATTGAGGCAACAACCATGCATTCCAATGGTCGCCTGGCAACCGTTGGTTAAATTCAACCATTTTATTTTTCAAATTCAAGATAAACGGAACTACACAATCAAAATATTTTTTCCAGAATTGTGACAACAGTTGATAGCAACCATAACTCGTTCTTAGTGTCCAATAATTTCAAAAGTTACTTTCATAATAAAATTTATTTATTTTGTAGGCTAGTTCATTGGTGGTATAGTGATTTTGTTTTCGATTCCGACTTGCACGTTTTGATTTCCTAACTAACTTTGCATGCGTCTCGCTTTGGTATATTCTGTGATAAAAAGTATCACGATGATGCATTGTATTCCTAATGGCACTCTTCACTAGTTATCGACCACTGCCTTTATACTGTCGTAATTTTGGATTTAAAATCAAACGCTAGTCTTGAGTGTGTCAATGCACAACTGCATTTCTAAAAGTGCATGACTCTCACCGGGGACGTAAATTTGAGTAAAAATATTTAACCATTAAATTTTAGATTAAAAAAACCTGATGAGATGGGATTTGTAACATTTGGATAATTTTTTTGTCTTTATGGAACAACGTTATCAGGTGACAAAATGACTTTGTTTTCATCGGTTAAATTTCACTGAATGCACATGGGATGCATCATGACAACGTGTATTTAACTTTCACTTGCTACTGTAATTTCTTTGTTGTTAATGTATTTTATTTCAGTATTATTTGTGGTAAGTCATTGTTCGTTACTTATGTTGGAATGACAAACTTAACTTCACTGATTTTGTGTTAGGTGAGAATGTTAAGCTGTACTTAACCAAATGCAAATGCGCTATGTCAGCTGATGTTTAGTGCTACACTTTAACTCTTATGATCTTCATTGTATAATATCCATCATAAATTGAATTAAATTATTAAACCACCACAAAATAACCACGTTACGGAAAGTTGTGGAAATTCAATTCGATAAAAACAAGATATCGCTTAAATGGTTTTGCGAAAAATTAAACACAAAATGAACTTTTTGTATCAGTAAGTGACATTGACGGAACTGAACTTGAACTAAATTCGAACTCGCAACGAGATAAAAAATGAAAATGTAAATAGGAACTATGACCCTTGAGAAAACAGTTTTGAATCGCAACTGTGCCGTTTTAGCGTTTAATATTGCGTTGATTAGCTCTGCCAAAGTACATCCTTGTCATAAATCAAACATTTTTTTTCAGTCCAAATGAAATAATATTTTTATTTTATACCAATCATGGGACAAAATTTTTTAACATGTTGAATGTGATCGTTAAAGCTGAATTCAATGTTTTCATTGTCGAAAGTATCCGACTTGGTTCAATGTCCAAATTTCAACTCGCTCGCAAATTTATTTTTCCAACTGCATCGACTCGCTTTCAATTATTGTACTGTAGTGTCTGTTAAGCAACATAGTCATAATCGTAGATGTAAGTATAGATTTAAATTTTTTTTTGTTTAAACTGTCGCTAATTGAAAAGGAAAGTTAAGTGTACACAAATCTTAATGATTTTTTTTTTTATAATTTTAATTTTCATAGATGAGAACTTTTATATTTTTAACATTGATGTCGGGAATTGGGTGTGTACACTATATAGATACGTGGAAACCAGATGTCGAACATGGTGGTCATTCGCGTGAATTTGGACCGATATCAATGCCCATTGACTGGGAAGTCGTCCTCGCCAACATTGCCGATCATGCTAGATTAGAGAGATCTCTCGAACAAATTCATTATTCGAATCGGCAAATTACCGACTTCATAAGATCACATAAGTAAGGAGCATCATCCTTGTATTTATATGATTCGCGTTTGTACATATTTCATGTCAATTTTTCTGCACAGTGCTAACATTTTTAGACAAGTTGAGTTGTGTATTCAGTGTCGGAACAAGCGCTACATGCTATTTTGTATGTGGTGATGTATAGATTAGATTAAAATTCATGCTTGCATTTGCACCATATAATATAATGTGATATATACTTATAAAGTTGTGTAATATGTTATAAGACACATTACGCTACTCTAATGTAACCTACTGTACATTAAAATTAAACTAAATAAGCACATTTGAATTACTTTAATAGTATATTTGTGTCTTAAATTTGTCATAAATTTAATAACATGACATTTTTTTTTATATACGTTATCGGCAATGTATAAAATCCAGGAATTCTATAAAATGCCTGGTCTGTTTTGGCGAAGTATTAAATAACACCTTGTATATATATATATATATATTACTGTTTAGGTAGTATATAACACTTGGTTAACATTTCATCTTGTGAAAAACTATTTAGGCCTAGCTTTAAACCTAACCTAAAATTCCTGCTAAATGTTTATCAATGTAACTATTCCAATGCTAATTTTATACATTGCCTAAACAGTCTTGGCGTTCTATAGAATGCTTAATTCGCCGGAAACATATTGTCTTTATATACAATATATATCTTGATTAAAAAACAGGAAAGTTTAAAATTAATTACTGAACGTGAAAAATTCAATGTTCTTTTGTTTTTGTTATTTTTTTTTTTACACATTAATTTTCATGTTTTTTAACTCAATTTTTGAACAAAATTTTTTGTTTTATCGTGAGAATAATATGAATCAGCTTTCATGTATAGGGATCCGCACGAAGAATTAAAGAATTATTTCCTGTCAACTTATCACCAACGATGGATATCCATTACGACACGGGTCAAAAGTGTGTCGAGTTTGGCCGAAAAACAGCAAAAGAAACATCGTCCGCTGGAAACCATACATGACGTCATCGGTTTCCGCTTCACACTGCCGACCGTAAGTGACGTCAGAAACGTCACTCGCGATCTGGAGAATGTCAACCAACACGTTTACGTCATCGTTGACAAGCGGTGTTATGGAATTTGTCGACAGGTACCGCCTTACAAAGAAAAGGGTTATCGTCGGATTCACCTTCTTGTTAATTTAATAAAATTCAACAAGTGAGATACAAATATTATCTTAAAATTTTATTTTAACTTTTGCTTATGGACAACTTTTTTGTTTAGTTTGTAATTTTTGTACGTGTTTTAAATTAGAACGGCTGAAATTCAATTAGGAACGCCTTACACTAATTTCTGGGCTGATTGGACTCACGATTTTGATTACAAAGGGGTCGAAAGCAACGAAGCTGTAACTAAGTACAATTTGGATATTGCTCGCTATTTGTATCAGTTGGACGAGTTGCGAGATCAAATGACGTCATGCCCCTCAGAACTCAAGAACACACCGGTACAAGACGACGACAATGGTACTTTCATAGGAAATCATCGAATTCCTTCTAATTTATGCTATTTTTGGAGAGATATAGACGTAAGTGGGTTTGTTCCGGCGAAAAACACTCGTCGTGTTCGTTCGGAAACAAATATTATATTTTACACCGTTGCGACTGGTAGTTTACTAGGTGTTTTGCTGAACATTGTGTAAATATTCACGAAAATAAAAGTGACAACTGATTTTTAAGTTTTTAACTTGCATATAATACTTATAATAATAGATTAAAAAAGTGTAAACTTAATTTTAAAAAAAACAACAATTAATAGAGGTGATATTTTAAAGATGCTATGTTTTGGAGAATATAGCATGTAAACGTGCTTTTCGCAGCACGTCTTGAACAAAAAAATGATTCAAAACATTCAATAAAAGTCAATGTTTTGAATGTTTTATTATTAGCGTTTAGGTTATATAATTCAAAATGTGATATAATATAATAATGATATTTTATTAAAATGTATTTCATTTCATTAAAAATATTGTTTCAATAGAAGTACAGTCATTGATTCGGATAGTTTGAATATAATGACGTCACATTCGACCAGTCAATATTAACACACAAACAAAAAAAAGTAATTATAATAAATTGCTAATTTATTAACCTTATTAAAATATACATTCAAGTGATATATTATTATTTTACAAATACTTTTTATATACCATACATTTTTTTTATTAATTATACTTAATTTTAGAATTTTTTTTTTGGGTTCAATCATATATTTATTGTTTTACCACAGAGCATCCGTATAAAAACAAATGAGCGCTAAAACCAATTCTCGATTCGTTGATCTTCTCGTCTGTCAATCGCTGCGTTTAATATGAGAGGATTCAAATTGTTTTACATTGAAAGTAAGTTTAGTTTTTTGAGTATTTTAGGTATTAATTCCAAGTATAAGTAATTATATTTGTTTGATATATAAAGGACGAGAGTGATAGTTGAAGTTTAAATAATTATTTTCAAAAAGCTGACCTCCATTACTGTTTTTTCAAGTATACCCATAAGACATACAAAATGTCAGTTTATAAGGGTCAGTATAGTTATGGATAAAATAGTTATGATAATATTGGTATACGATACTACTTATGCTACTGTTGTGATACTACGATTGGTATGTCGTGATACTATTATAGATTGATTGGTAACGATCATAGGATACAAGTCATGACTGATTGCAGAAATCGATACCTTGTATCATACAGGTAATTGATTTTGATTCAAATGAAGATGGGTCACATTTTCAATCTCGATTAATTTAAGAACTATCGATCTGCAGTCTGCACCGAATAAGATATACACAACATTTATGCAGTGTGTAAGGTGTCATGCACATCAATTGTGTAAACATGCATCATGTTTCCTATTGCATGTTCAGTACGTATTTAAATATACTGTACAGTACTTATGTATATGTTACTGCCAAAGTCCGAAGTTGGCCAAAGTGGGTAATGGCCAGCCAAATCGGGAAATGGCCAATATCA
>JAQIWH010002219.1:0-25877 GCA_034695005.1 Cryptops parisi | reverse complement strand
GTTCGAACAAGAACTCTGGACTTAAAAATGAAATTTAATTAATGATGTATTCAAAAAAAAAGATTTATGTAACATCTTATATTATTAAGTTATGTGCTAAAACATTGTATTTGCGATGTAGCCTCTTTCCCTGTCGCGCGTGCCGCCTATTGACATTTTATATTCAAAATCGGTTTTGCGAACAAAACTTTAGGCATAAGGAGGCTTGAGGGGAGTGGCCCAGCCACCTCCGAACACAATTTGAGAGGGGTGGCGTAGCTGGTATATTATTAAAGTAAAATGTTGGTTTACGTGTTGTGTAATTCCATGTGTGAAGCATTTACAACTCTACAGAGATCAAAACGAAATTCCAACTCAAACCATAGAAATTGCTTTTATGGCTGCTGTTTTTCAATGGCTTTGGGTTTTCTTATTTTCATTGAGTTCATTTTGGGTGTCGTACAGTATATTTCACACTTCAACAGATGTCACACTTTAACCAAGTATTGTGAAAATAACAAGCTTTCACACTTTTGAAGGTGACCCGTGTACTGTTTCGGAGTTTTATAGCGATGCCCTGTACTTGATTTATTAACCTTAAAATTGTATCCATTAACAAATTAAGATAGACTTGATGAGCATTTTGAGGCTACGTTATTCATTCGAGGCAAAATTGGTTGTTGTCAACGTCAATGTTTGTTGATGACCCCCATTCCATATATAAAATTGAATTAGAACGACCGATTTTTTTTGTTTTTTTTTTTGTTTTGAGTAACTGGTTTTAAATGTTTATGAAAAATCTCGTGGGTTGGTGTTGTCGTAGCGTTTCTTGATCGACGTTTGGGCGAATGAATTGGTTGAAAGAGAATAGATCGTTGTACGAGTTATGAGTGGTTTGTCGCACTGCGTAGTGAAAGTTTTTTTTTAGGTAAACGAAATACTTAAATGTTAGTCTATAATTTTGTTTTGTTTTATACGTGTAATGAAAATAGTTTTGGGCTTTCATCTAGCTTTAGTTTTGGCTATTTGTCTCCTGTTTTTTTTTCCTTCCTGCCAGACCTCTTTATTTATTCATTCGCTTTGGTGTGTTGCTCGCTGACAAAACGGTGTTCTCGTTGAAGATCTCCAGAGAGTCGTAAATGCGTGCATGACGTCACATTCGACGACCAATCAGCTTTCACCGATAGTCGCAGGTTTCTCCCCCGCGAGTAATAGCGAGATAGGGAAAAAAAAAGATGAAGAGGTGGTTTTGGTTACAAAACGCTAAGAGCACGCAACACACACTATTCCGACGTTTGACATTTTGTCAAACATCATTCATCTCATCTAGTCCCCCCCTCCCTAAGATATTTTCTCCCTTCTCTTGATATATTTCTCATTTTGTTTTCGTTCGTTCATTTTATGTTTTTTCGAATGTACAGTATGTTAAAAAGTGAGCCAATTAAAAAATTACTAAAAATACAATTTATTCAATACCGTATATTATTCGTGTAAAAGTCGAATTTTTTAAACCATTTTTAAGGTTCAATTTATTGGATCGCCTATCATCCATGGATACTGCTTATGAGGGGCTGAAAATTATGCTTCACTTTGAGTCCAAAATTCAATCAGCGCAGCCCAATGAATGTAAAAACTAATTACGAACATGTATAAACCAAAAAATCATAAAAAAAAGAGGGGTTGTTTACGCAAGATGTAATTTCTGCAAGACTGTAATTTCTACAGTCAAAGATCGCCACTTTAACTGTAAAAATGTTCTTGCGCGATATTATATCATTACAGTGGAATCCGGTTATTATAATCACGAATAATATTATCTGTCGGTTATTGTTATCAAAAAGCACTAGTTCCAAACTGGTCATAATAACCGGATTCCATTCCATTGTATCTATGTATGAATGTTATGTATACGAAGTACAATATCGTCCCCTAAAAAGCTGCAAGAAAGCATTAGATCGACCTCGTATACCATACTGTACTTATATGATAAAATACTAATTTTTTGGCCGAACATCCTGGATCGACTTTTACACGTTATCGAATATTACATGAATATATACGGTAGATTGATACATAGGTGCATCAATACATGATGCAGTTGGAAACAGTATTAAGGTGGTGCGATATACCGGATACCTAATATGTGTGAAAGTGGTACGCGAATGAGTCTAGTTTTATTGTTTTGGAGTTCTATTGAATAGGAAAACAAAAAACGCTGTTCGACACACAGTTTGATTGCCCCGGGGTATTAATAACCACAATTGCATTTTGGCCGCTGGTGACCTATTTGACCAGGCATGTTTTCTCCATTTGTCATTTCAATTCCGCTCCTACTATGAATAATACATTCCAGCGAAAAACTATGCCTATGTTGCCATAGGCTTCTTCATTTTGATGTTGAAATGATTGATGTATAAGCGTTGGTGTAAGCCTATTTAGGGTTTTGTTTTGTTTGTTTTCAGTTTTGTTGGGGGATAAATCTTAAGAATATTGGATGATTTTGGCGATACTATAGTGTTATGAAACTTTTGCGATATTTTTTTTATAAAGGGTTGATTGATATATCATATATTGTTTACAATATAGTTTCGTGATACCTTAATATGTGATTCTCGTTTAAGATGATGATTCTATGAAAACAAAATTACTATGAAGCGATTGGTTATTTTTGAAGAATATGTGAGTTTATACAGGGTGTTCCTAACACGTCTATTATAATCCAATTTTAACCACAGATGCTACACATTAAAACAAAGCAAAAGTCCATGTAAAACATGGGTCTGAAAACGCATACTCATTTGCATACCTACAGCGATTATGAAACAAAATCCCTATGCAATTACGTGACTGTGTTATTTCAGAAGTGAAGCATTTCCGGACCCAAGTTCATATGGGTTTTTTTGCTTTGTTTTGATGCCTAGCATCTGTGGTTTAAATTTTGACTAGACCTTTCAGGAACACTCTGTATAATGACTACAGGAACGTAGAAATGTGGCTTATATAAAGGTTAATTCTAAACATGTATAGAAGTAACCTTGCTTATGTGAGGTTTCTATAGCGTAATATGTGACTAGTCGAGTTCAAGTTTTTAATATAAAGAAAAATTGAAGTGTCTTAAGCTTTTGTAGCCATTTTTTGTACGTTTTCGATTAATACGATTTTCATTGTTTCGACAATATTATTGTTGTGGAAACGGGGGGGGGGGAGTTCTGCTTGGTGGCTCGGCCATATTTGGCCTAGACTGTCGTCTCACGCTCCCTGACTAATCAGTGAGCTGACCCGCGACCCGGGCAGGGTTCGGGACAACTCGAGGTCATAAATTTCCTCTGACAGAGACATTAGACCAACACCTGAAGTCATGACGCGGCACTTTAGCCCTCCGACGATAACCCGCCCACGCAAGCAGGTGGACTGTCTTTCGGATCCACTATCTTTAAATATATATTTATTTACATATGTTGGTTTTTTATTGTTTATGAGGAAAAAAAAAGAGAGAGAAATCCTCGAAAAGTGTATCCATTTTTTATACCGCTCGATTCTTGCCAGCCCCCAGAATCTCTCGTCGACCAATCGTCGAACGACGAATAAATTTAACCGTGAATAAAAAATGAGAAACGAGTAGCTACTGCTTGCATTGGAAATTTTATCTTATTTGAAAGTTTGTTTTTGCTGCATGTTTTGTATTATTTGAAGTGGATGCTACTTATTTTGATCAATGGTGTTGTTTTTATTCGGGTAGTGTTATCACTTTTGATGAAGTGTCAATCAAACACATCTTCTACGTTTAGCTTTCTGAAATCAGACTTGAATTGATTTTTTTGTTGGTTAAATTGAAAAATCTGCAATGTTATGGAGTTTTACGTTGAGCTGTGTTATGAGTTGTGATTGTAGGAAATAAAGTCAAAGGAAACAAAGTCCAAAACAAGATAAAGGAATAAAAATAAAAAAAGACGTCAAAAAATAAATAATGGAAAAACAAATCAAAAAGTATTTTGACTTCTTTTTTTGATTTTTGTTCCTTTGTCTTGTTTTTGACTTTGTTTCTTTTGACTTTATTTCTTAAACTCGCACTATATACCCCAATGCGTTTTCGTTAACTGAAATTGGCGTTGGTGGCGTTAGTGGTTAACGACCATTTGTATCATTTGACGTGTTATTGATTTGTTTCTTACTAACGTGTTACTAATTATTTTTTAACTAACTTAAACTGGGATCTATGCCCGTAGTTAACAGCTTAGGTTAGTTAACAATAACGTTAGTGACACGTTGAATTATAAATGGTCAAAGCACGCCACCAACGACAATGTCAGTTAACGGAAAAGTATGTATATTTCTTTTAAAGCGTGAAACATACTATAATTGTATAAATACATAAGGCATAAAAGTGTATATTAAAATTAGCAACATTCGTAGAACGAAGCCTTGTAGATTTTTTATATGTTGAAGACACATGTAAGGGAAGATGCCGGAAATGCTAATGGCGTTAGTCAAAACTGACAAACCATACAAAAATATTAAGGGGAAAAAATCACCTATTTGTATTTAAATCACGTTTATTCGAGTATAGATGTATACAGCTGATAATGTCAAGTTTCAACAACTGACACTGACCACACAAATTTTTTTTTTTTAAAAAATAAATTTTAACAAACAGCCTATTTCGTGATGAACCTATTTTTGTCCACATTATTTTTTTTTTTGACGTAAATTATAGCAAGAAACAAATTCCCTGCCGAGAGAAAAATAAACGTTCAAGTTCGAACGAATTATAAGAATTTTGACTCTCCAACCATCCGCACGTTGGGATGTAATAGATTAACAACGGGTGAATAGTTCACGAACGTTGTACGTCCATCGACTGCTAAGTTATGGTTCAGGTTGGTGATTGTTGCAATAGAAGAAAAAAAAACAACAACCACTATTACCTAAAACCACTATCCATACCTATGGTCGAGCTTGGTTGGTAAGAGGCGAATGACGTCACGGGTTAATGAGCCTGTTTTGTTCGTTGCATACTTTATATTTTTATTTTTGTTTGTCTCTTTCTCTCAATGAAGGCGTCGAGTCAAATGGTCGGAAGTTGGTTGTCACGGCCATCACGAGGCTTCGTGTCCATATTGTTCATTGTTGTTGTCCATTTTGCCGAAAATGACCTTGCCGTCTCGTAATCTGAGCTTCATCATACACAGTCCTTAAGAAAAAAAATCGAGGCTTCCTCCTCGAAAAATATAAGTGCACGCACACTAATGTGTGACTCGTGCCAACTTTTAGTAATCGCAGCCTGATGATCTCATTGAAATTAAAGCTTATTTTGGCATGAAGGAAATGGAAGTGTGGTTGGTGGTGTGTTTTGTTGGAGTGATTTGAAACACGGATAAATGAGAGTTCACGCGATGTACAGCAGAAAAGTTTCATACACTCTACACTACAGTACGGTACCGTACTTATATTACTCCATATGCTCGGACGTGGTCATGAGGGTGATCGTTAGGGTGAAGAATACGGGGGTTGTTTTTAAAAGTTTCCAGAAAATTAACATAAATAAATCTCCAATCCATCAATTGGATATTTTTATACTCTTTATGTCAGTTTCACTTGTGAGTTTGCGAGAGAGTTGAAAAATGAACGTAAGGCCAACTTCAGTCGTTTATGAGAATATAGGCTTACTGTATAGTCCAGTCTAATTGTACCAAAAAACGCACGAGTAATGTTGCTCGAAACATACCGGAAGTAATATTGGGACTTATGCGGTGGAATCCGATTATTATAAGGGTAATGTTATCGATCGGCTATTGTTATCATAATTTGTTGGTCCCAATGCACTGTTTAATGTATTTGTTTAATGCTATCAGCCGGTTATTGTTAGCAAAAAATACTAGTCTCGATGTGATCATAATATCCGGATATCAAGTTCAACCGGTCATTTTGTTGAATAAACTACATGTTTTGTTGAATTCTAAAAACAAGATAGGAAATGGCGAGATGGTCTTAAAACACTGCAAAATGAGATAATTCAGGATGTGGACAACTTTACACTACATACAATTTTGCAAGGTGTAAATACAGGGTGTCTCCCGTACGTTTAACATCATAGCATTGAAATACTTTATTTATTTATTAAGATGCACCCACCATGGGGTAAGAACATACAAACACTAAAAAGGAAACAGATTCAACTGTACCTTGAATTGAATCGCACCAAAATTAAGTTATTTCTGGTTAACTCAAATGAATTACAGTGTGACTCGAAAGTATCTCCCTGTTGAAAACCGCTAATAACTATTATTGGTCGATTGTTGTGAAACAAGTATCATTGTGAAATGTAAAATGGTAGAAATTGTCCCTAGTGTTTAAAAGTTTTAAACACCAGTTATATCCACCAGTTTCTGTAACCATCTGGGAATGGCTAACCACGCTGGAAAATGATGTTTGACCAATATTTTGTCCAACGTCAACTATCTCATCTTCATGCCGATGCAACACAGTGTCCCTTCTCATTTTGCACTCACTGTCCGTGAGTGGATGGATCAACATCCAATTTCTGGGATATTAACTGGGACGTTGGTTGGATCATCATAGTCTATGGATGATCAACATACCACTGAAATTCCTGCTGAAGTCAGTTAGGCTGTCCCAAAAATATTACAGAATTGGTGGACAACGCTGGTGTAATTGTGGACTTTACCGCTGGAGACAATTTTTACCATTCTATTCTCCATACTTTAGTATGGAGAATAGAATGGTCCTGTGAAGTAGAATGAATCCTGGTCCTGTGAATAGAATGAATCCTGTGTTTTACTAAAATTGACCAATGATTTAGTGAAGTTATTAGCACTTTTCAATAGGTAGTTACTTTTCAGTAACCCTGTTCATTGGAATTTATAATTATGTGTCTAGAATGTTTCGTAAGTCTGGAAAAGATACTCGAGTCTGTCTTGTGTCAATCATAATTGGTGGTTCAATTTTGTGTTGATAAAATGTTTAATATTTTCAAGAATATTATTGTATATCAAGTGCAAGAATTTCATCAATCAAGTATATTATCATTACTTATAAGTAGTCAAATTTGTGTTACCCCATGACGTCAGCTTTAAGGGACATCCAGTATAGTTAACAGGAGTGAAGAGTAATTCACTTCCGGGTAAAATCGTGAAGTAAATGCAAAACGGTCCAAGGGCAGTAGATGCTCATATTATACGACATTCCGCATTTCGGTCATAAATACGGGTACGTAAATTTGAGTAATGTATTACGGTAAGTGTCAATTCTGTTATTTTTCTGATGAGTGTCAATTCAACGACCAAAATGTTTTGCGTTTTTTTTATTGAAAGAATCCAAAATTAAAAGTTGGCGCCACACGAGTGGAACACATGAAGCGAGAATAATGAATGGGCTGTTGGCGAGAGGCTTTTATTACTTGTTTTTAATCAGTAGTTTATCGGATAAGATGTTGTTGAAGGGTGCTCCTTATATGAATGAAGGTCACGTGGTCACGTCTTTTTCAAGGAGAAAGGAAACCGAGTGGAGAGAATCGTTTCCCGTGTTCGCGCACCAGAACCCCTTTTTTGAGCAGAGAATTAAATCTTCGTCATTTTCGCTCGGAGAACGCTCTATGCACATTAGTATTCCGACCATCAAGGTCGTAATAACTTCATTGCGATGACTATACTAACTATACACTATCGACTATGTTATGGCCAGTACAGAGGATGTGGAATTTTCTCCCACTGTGAAGTTTCTATTTTTTTTTTTTGTACACTAAGAACTCGATTATCCGAAATTCCAGTTTATCCAAATGTGGTAAAATATGTCATAAATAAAAATCGATACATAATCGAAAAACCATTGACAATATCGATAGCTATGAATAATTTACCAAACAGATGATTGCAAGTTAATACTTACATACATATTATTCATTAAATGTTTTTAAACTTGTACAACGTTGTTGGCTTTTTATACTATTTATATTAGGTTCGCTTGTGAGTGAGTTGTGAGTTTCTACATACAAAAACAAGACGACTCGACGCATTTTCATGAATGAAGTGTCTATGGATTTGTCTTAGTCTCACGAGTGTCACTGCCTATATGCTGTTAATTGAAAAACCAATATGGCGGACGCTATACGCCAGTATATAGAGCGTATGTTTAAAAAGCATTTTTTTAATGTACTGGTACAGTACAGTACTTGTTTTTACTCACACAGACAGAGCTGGAAAACTATATATGAGATAGTTTCAATTTCAATTTGTTGATAGTCTTGTTTATGATTTATGTTATTTGATAACAACTTATGGTTTTTGATAAGTATAGTTTGATGCAGATTGTAATTTTCTTAGTTTTTGTTTTGGCAGAATGCCAGAGGGGATAGGTTTTTGTGGAAGCCTATTGTGGTCGGAAAGTGTCATTGATTGGTTGCGTGGAGGTATACGTGTTTTTAAGAACGCGCGGCCATTTTTCTTGCGCAGCGCTTAGCTTCATTTACTAAAAAGCCTTTTTGGTACAATATATAACCGAGCATAGAACGTTATTATGCAAGGCTGTTCATTTTTTTTTTTTTATGTTATTAGCGATGGGTTTTCTCCTATCTTTTTCGGAGTAGTTCGCCAATCGCCTTTCCCGTCATCCATTATTCACCCGCAAAGCAGTCGCAGGGAAAAGGTTGAATAATTTCCCCTAATCACAACTGAAAGCGATGACACGCCACACGCACGCAATGCGCATGTCAGCAGGCCTTTTTATACGGATCGATCGCCAACCTTCCTCCCACCGTGGAAGGTCACGTGATTAATAATAATGAAGAGAAGAAAAAAAAGACACCCACAGCCCCCCCTCTTCCCTTTTTTTTTATCTCCTCTTCTTCTCTCCATCCCTGGGAAAAGATCATAAAACAAACGATGATGAGCGCGGAAGAGAAATTGATCGATTTCTAAGTTGATGTTGATTCTAGTAATAACAGGGTAGGGACTTTTTTTTCTATCCATAGGAAGGTCGGAACGCTCTGTCATTTTGGTTATAAAAAAAAATTTCATCGCTAGTCAATTTGTGAATTGAGAAAATTGTCTTCGTTTTTTTTTTTATTTATTTTAATTTGTGAAAATGCGATGATGAGTATTGTATTACTTTCAGAATGAATGGGATTAATTTTTTCCAGATACTGGAATGCTATCATCATCTAAATTGCACATGTAGAAATTCCCATGAAGTGGCATTAACTGTATAGCAGACAATTGAAGTGCCTGGTGTAAAAGGGTGTTGAGTAACATTTTTATAATTTCGAGGAAAACGCTTTTAAAGATCTGAACTTGCATTGCTGTCTATGGGCTACTTCACACTTCTTGCGCCAATATCCTTTGCACATATTATTGTTGTTTTGCTCAAAAGTATCCATTAGGAACGTAGAATTGCACCTAACATATTCGAAAATACTTGTAAGTAATTTTTGACAACAATGTTATTTAACACCCTTTTACACCAGATCGTTCAATTATATCAGTCACATATTCACTTGATACACAAAACATTTATTCACTTAATTGGAACATTAATGATAGCATCAATGAATAATCACGTTAAAGAACAAAAACTATGAAAAACTGGCTATGATTGCGGATCGCGACTCTCGTATGTTTTTATTGTCTTGTTTTTTTTTTTTTAATATAAAAAATTGGTAGTTTGGGTAATTGATTTGTATTACACCAATCTGTACGCCAACAATAACAGGTCTGTGTAAGTTAAATACAAAGTTTGGTGTACCGAATAAAAGGGGAAGATGAAGGAAAAAAACCACACACACACGCGCGGTAACGTTCCACACAATACAATTTTCTTTATAGCCCCAAAACACTATCCTTCGACCAATGAACTTCATATTTTAAGACCTCTACCAATGATTTTATTACTTTCATTCACCTTGAAAATAATAAAATACAAAAAAACAAAAAACAATAACAATGTGAATAAGCGAAGGGGAAAGTCTAAGAAAAGTAAAATATAAATAATAAAAAATTGAAGAGGGGGAAACTAAAGAAGAAAAAAAAAGGGATGTGGACAAACGAGCCAATTTCGTGCTGTCGTCTCTATACAATCCATGTCGCATGGGGCTTTGATCCTTAAAAGTCGACAGAGGGCAGTATGCCAATCACGTGCACCTGTGAGGTTCATTGATTGGCTGGCGGCTATTGACAATAATCTGGTCCCTGCAATCGAGGCGAGAGCACGTGTGCCATTGTTAAAATAGCTGTAATCAAGAGCAAGTTCAACTGTAGGTTGCGCAGGAAATGACTGTGTGCGTGGATAATGACTTTATATATGTTGGCAGAGTAGTGGTTTGGTTTCGTCAATGAGGTCACGTCGAGGGGAGAAAATTGAAAATAAAAGAAAGGAAATAATAAATATAAAAAAAAAAATGTCGCCTACAACGGACCACTTCAAGAAATTGAGAGGGTTATATTATTGAACAACAACTGTAGATGGGTTTTGCAGATTAAGAGAAAAACGGTATTGTCGTATCTAACTAATGGGGTCGAAGATCATAAAATAAAAAAAGAGAAAATTGTAAATAGAATGAGAGCAGAAGAGAGAATAGAATAGACACTAAAAAAAAACGTGGTATGTTTTTTGTTTTTAAGTAGGCTATCTCGAATCTCTTGGATATACTGTATTATTTAATTGTGAACTGAAAAGATAGTGAGTGGTGGTTTATACAATTTTATAATAATGAAAATGTTGTAGTTATCTTTTTATATGCTAGTATAAAAAGAGTTTGCTTGAAAAGCTGTTTTAATGTACCGGTACTCGTTTTTTATTCATTGAAATCATAACGGGTCTCTATTGAGATTTCAATAATAAAATCCACGATGTTAATAAACCAAGTTGATGTGATCATTAAGTTGCCCAATCGCGTTTGAATGAATGGAATTTGTGAAGGATCGTGTTAAATTGAAACTATAGGAAGTTCTCGAATTATGCTGGACTTCTTATACAGCAAATCCCCGCTTAACGTCGTTTCAGGTAACGTCGGTTCGTAATTACGTCTTTGTAAAGCTACATAGTATAGCTTACAATATACTGTTACTGTAGCATTGCTTAACAGTATATTGTTAATTACTATGGTTTCTCTTAACGTTGTAAAGTCGTGGTTTTCAGGAACCTAACCACGACCTGAGGACTTACACTTGCTGTATTTTGTTAATATGTGACGAAAGCAATTTTCCTAGATGTTCATTAATACGCGAGAAAGGTTTGCTATTTATGCGAGCTTGTCAGGTACCGTACCGTAACTGATATGGTTTGCTTGTAGTTTATACGAAATTCGTGTGAAATTTTATATTTTTCACGTTTGTGGTCGAATGAACTTGTCGCTTGAAAAAAAATTTTTTTTTGGTTAAATGTATAAAAATAAAGTTCAATAAACAATAGTGGACAGGGGTGCTAAAAGAAAACAAAGCCGACATTGTCTACTCGTTTAGAACTGTGTAATCAATTTAATGTTCGTCGGATTCGACACACACACAAAAAATGCTCGAGGGCATTTTATTTACACACACATACACAGAGAGAGGAGAAAAAAGCCCATATTATCAACACCATAGTTTTTCTAGCCATCCTCACTGATTAAAGGGCCAGCTCTGCGCGTGCGCGTCACGCGATCAAAACTCGGGTGACGTACCGTCTACCTGCGTTTTTCACAGTTTGCGCCTGCGCAACAGCTGTCGGTACTAATTCAATTATTCATGTACCGAAAGACATTTAAATAATTACGCCGTAAAAAGTAGGGCTGCTGTCTGTCTCTCTTTTATCTTCACTAATTTTATCTTTTTTTTTAAAGGGGGGGAGGGGGCAGCTGATGTTTAGAACATAAGGGAGACAAACCAACAGCTAGCTACCTGGATGAGTGTGACTCGTTGGCTTCTTCCTCCTTCTTCCTAGTTTTTCTCTTTCCCCTCCCCCCCAAAAAAAATGTCTCCCCCTCCTATATTTTTTTTTTGCTCTGTCTCCCCTGGGTTAATAATGAAGATGAGGCGAGTACACGGAAATTGGGGATGGCATCATCGAGTGAATGAGTGACCTCGTTATTAGGTCAGCCGAGCGACACAAAAGAGCAGGACAAAGATGAAAAACGCCCTCGTTTTTGTCCTGATCTATTTTTTTTTTGTTCGTTTTGTAGGTGTAAAAACATTATTAACGTGGAAAGGTACGCTTATATAGCAGATGTAGGATTGGTCATGTAGCAGCGATGGGATTGATAGCTGTTTTGATTGACAAAGGTTTACAGGTAGTTGTCGATTTATGTGCGAAGGTTACGTTCCGCCAAAAAATCGCATAAAACAAAAATTACATGTCATCATTTCGCATAAAATGAAAAGAAAACAACATATAACGAACGATTCCAGCGTGAGGGTCAGCATTTGCACCACGAATGGATCTCATCTTGAACCATACTGAACTAAGTCCAAAAACTTTAATTTGAGAAAGCGACCGATTTACATATACTGTATATGATTTGTTCATAGGGTTGCATGTTATTCCGATTGATTCATAGTGCCGTATATTCGTAGTGCCATGCTTTTAACTCAGAAACTGTAAAAAATTACTTAGTTCACTATGGTTGCACACGATCTAAATAGCGTGTATAATAGATCGTAGTAAATAAAGTCAAAGCAGAAAAAGCCAGACAAGAAAAACAAAATGAAAAAAAAGACGTCAAAAAATAATGTTTGACTTGGTTTCCTTTTTTTTTTTACTTTCCTTGAGTTTTGTTTCTTTGTATTGCTTTTGACTTTTTTCCTTTGACTTAATTTCCTACAATGGTATAACACAGGGTGTTCACCATGAAACTCCAACATATCCTGTTTAACTCAATGACAATGTTGATGTCTCATGCACTTTTTCGGGACTCGTTATGCTGAAAATTTGGACGTCTGGTCACCCAATGCAGTCATCTAAAATCAGCATCTAAAATCGCATAATAGTAAAATTTCGTATAAGAAACTCGCATAAATCGAGGATTCATGAACTCTCTGTATAACAGGGTAGTGATTTGACTTTAGGTTATTGTCGACTACTACCTGATTAGTCTGTAGTTACTAGTTAGGTTAGGTTGAAGTTTTTTGGTTACCATAATCAGGTTCACTCACGAATGTCCTCAAACGTGTAAGCGTGCAGAGGCGTGTTTGACGTCATCAATGGAAGTCGGAGGGTGGATGAAAGAGAAAAATAAAGAAAGATAGGTGGAAAGGAAGAAGAAGAAGAAGCCTCTCACATCCATTATTTGTCAGCTTGATGGCTATCGGCGCCGTCAGCAACATGGCGTTTTATTAAAAAACCGTGTTTCCCAGCGCCCCTGATTAATGAACCGTCTGTGTGTGTTGAGGGGCTGTGCCTTTCTTATTTATTTTTTTATTGTTAGTTTTTTCAAAAATCTTTTTTACCGCCTGATTCTTCTTTCGGAAAAGAATAGAAGACATAATCATATCCCCCCCCCCCCTCTCTTCTTTCACCAATGACAATAAGTTTTGTTATTTTTTTTAAGTGTTATTAGTTGCAGTAATTTCTTAGTTGAGCGGGAAAAGAAGTTGTTTTGTTGAATTAATAATAAGTTCATTAATTTATGCTCGACGTTGAGAATGATATCTAAGCGGAAAAGTGCGTTTTTGTGGACTTTTTTTGTTGAATATATTTTTTTATATATATTTTCATTATGATGGAAAATGAAATTTTATTTTTATTTTTGCTTTTTAATTTTAACGATGTAATCATCAACGTAGTTATTAATTTTCATCCCGTAATAACGTAATAACTTACTGGAATGTGTGTTCCTAATGAACAGTCCGCTAGGTTTGTTTCATTAGTAGAATGCATAAAAAAAATGAATTTCAGTACGGATATTAATTGTTTGTTGTAAAAAAATGATGATGTATGACGACAAAAAATATCAATCCACGTGTCGAGTAAATTATTGAAATCGTATCGCAATATTTCAATTGTAGAAAAAAATTAATCGTCCATTTCTTAAGCTAAATAAACTTAATTCAGTTTGAGAATCAATTTACCAACAAAAAAATGGATCCTCAATTTTTTTTAATATATTGCATATATAGCCTGGTTTTTATCCAGTTTTTGTCGAGGTAATTAGACACTGTATTCGGTAAGTTAACTAAATTTTTTTCAGTTTTGTTTTTTTAATACGGTATTTATTAATCAACATATATTGCATTTTAGTACAAATTAACGCAAATTTTTTTTGGCATAGTGCATGTGATGGTTGAATCGTGACTGTTTTAGAGTCTATTTTCTCTTAATTCATAACACGAAGCCTTTCAACACTTATTTATCTAAGTAACGTTAGCACATTAGCCCTTTTTTTACAGCGACTTAATTAACACTTCGTGTTGATAGCTGTAGCGTTTTATGCTTAACATGATGTTATAATCCGAGACTGGAATTCGACCAACACCCCTATGTTCGTGATTCATTCATTATACTTAACGATGAAGTAAATTGATTTCATCCACCAGGCCTTACTTTAGATTTTACTGGGTTTCTAAAATCAAAGATCAGGAGAAAATTTTGTTGGTCTGGGAAAATTTCTTTCGTCGCATAATTGCGAAATTGTCGTATTATTTTTTATATTATTATAATTGTCGCATATATTTTATTAATTTTTCATTCAATATTCTCCGGTCGAGATGACAAATAGTATTTATTACTGTATACTTTGTCATATACGTGTACTGTATACAAGAAACTGTCTCATACAGTATATACAGGGTGATAGAGGACATGAAATCAACCATCGTTTATTTTAATAAATTATAGTAGTTCGAAAGTAATTCCACAACGGAATTACGGGACTTTGTATGCTATATTCTCATTGGTTTATTTCCAGCTGGTGTATTTGTCGGACCAATGTACAATAGAATCCGGTTATTATAATCACGGATAAATCAGCTATTTTTATTATAATCAGTCGGTCCCAAAACACTGTTTACTGTATTTTTATTCATTGTTTAATGTTATCAGTCGGTTATTGTTATCAAGCACTAGTGCCAAAGTGATCATAATAACAAATTCTATTGTATTACTAATACAACATAAATTTCGTTTTATTTCGTTACAAAGCCATCATTACATACCCTCTATCACCTCTGAAAGTTAGAAATAGAAATTTGAATCATCCTGTATAATAATAAACTACATCATTTATAATACAATACTATAATCATATTAACAATCCTATAATCAATTACTTTCGATATAACACAATACAATACTACAGTTGTACTACATATATACAAGGAACTCGCATAAGATGAAAAGTTAATATTTAATCATTGTTAATGTGATGGACCATAATATGGATCGCTTTAATCCATAGTGAACTAACTCACTTTTCACACTTTTTGAGTTAATGTTTGAAATGAGACCACTAAACGATACTATAAAAAAATAGTCATTGACTAAGAATCGCTGGACCAATTAGAGAGAGGTACACGGCACTATGAACCAATGAGAATAGCATGCAACCCTATGAACAAACCCGACTTAAAATCATCGTTTTCTCAAATTCAATTTTTTTTTACTTAGTTCACCATGGTTTATGACGATCCATATGTGTTTTCTAATCCTCGTATATAGCTATATCTAGTTACACAATGTACACTATACGATAGATAGCATCACCCTGTAGATTGCTGGTTTAGCGTTCGATGTCGACATTGAATTGACTATAGTTGGATATTAGAATTCCCTTGAAATTATAATTTTTTTTTGCTTTCTTATTAGTAATGTAGTGGAAAACGTGTCAACAAAAACATCATGAGTCACATATGTTTGGTCTACTCCAAAACTTTTATTTTTTGCGTAGCCAGTGTGGGTAGGCATGAAATCATTGGAGAAATTGATGGGCGACCTTTGAACTCGATGGCCTTTACGCGCATTTTGGGACCGAAGCGTGTCACGAGGTATAAAACTAATAATCATGATGGGTTGTGGCGATTTGATTTTTCTCTCGCGCCTTATGAGGACCCCAGAAGGCGGCGAATGAGTGTCGGAATTGCCAAATATAGGCGATGTAAGAGGAGCCATCGATTCACGTCGAAGAATAGCAGCATCGGATGAATGAATAAATGGATGAATGAGGGAAGAAGCGAGGCAATGAATGAGTGGGAGGAGGCTCCTTGGGGTTGGAAGGGTCAAGGATGGCAGGGTCATTCGACGGATTAAGGCGTAGGTTGGCCTTTGGAAACCGTGGAAGAGTATCTAATGAGTCTCTTTCAGGTTGAATCGAAAATTCAAAATACACCAATTTACGTAAAGATTTGCGTTAATTGAGGATAACAAACGAAAAACTGCAAAGCGGAAAACCTTGGTTTATATTTCTTTAATATCGATTCTGTGAAAAGGTCAGAGTACGTGGCACTTGTAATGACAATAGTACTTCCTGGGTTCGACTCTAACGATAGGCAAAGACTTAAAAGATTGAGGCATGTCAAATTATGTAGGGCCACATGAGCAGCTTTGTAACATCTTGAGGGGCGATTCTAGGAAAATTGCCCACAGAAAAATAACCCACAAGAAAAAAGCCCACATGAGCAATTTTGGACCACTAGAAGGTTGCATTAAATAAGTGAACATTGAACATTTACACTTTTAAAATGCAGTGTTTTATATTATATACATGTACACGGTTCTCCACATCCATGCAAGGTGTAATAGGTCTGCTTAACTCTAAAATAAAACAGGAAGTGCTATTATGAACTTTTTTTTGGTAAAACTAAAACACACTTTACGGAATAACATTTTGATAACACTTTGACAATTTTAAATGTTTAATGGTAAACTTAAACAAGTTATACTAATAAAGAGTTAACTAAGGTCTAACAAAGTATGGTAAATTTCTAAGTTAAAGTCTAACAAAGCTAAATCTAACTTTGATAAACTTTGTTAGATCAGACAGAACTTTACTACGACTTATGCAAAGTTGGATTTTCTGTACAACTTTAAAGTATTGCGGGCAAACCAGACTCTATAACCTCAATGAACATAAAATTAAATTCGAAACATTGCAATTTTTTTCCCAAGCTGGTAACCTCTGCAGCAGGTAATATAATTTTGAATAGAAAATCTTGTCTTAGCCTGGAATCGAACCAGGAACCTCTCGTACTCGCGACAAGACGCTTTAACTGCTCAGCGTGTTAGAGCGTCTTGTCGCGAGTACGAGAGGTCTCTGGTTCGATCCCAGACTGGAAAACGAATTTTTTCAATCCTTGTTCAAACTTAATGAACATATTAACTGCCAAGTGATAAAAAAAACTACCGATTAGATGTGTACTGTAAACTCTCGTGGCTTCGTATTTTCACGATTTTGTGTCGTTTTGCTTGTTTTTTCTCAAGAAGCCCTTAGAATACGGGTTGTTATTTGGATTGTTTTTAGTTCCATTCGTTCATTGTCGATTAAAAATTTTTTTTAGCTTATTGTTTTCAAGGATAACAATGTTTGTCTTGGATCTATCGTGTGAATTTTTGTTTTCAAAAAATAATTGAAGGGTCTGGTGTAAAAGGATGATAAATAAGGTTTTTACAATTTTGAGAAAAATACGTTTAAAGATTTGGTGATTTGGAAGATTTCTCTTGCAGTCTATGCGCTATGGGTTACCGTACTTCACACTACTTGCACTAATTATGTTTGCACACATTGTTTTTCTCGAAATTATGCGTTAGATAGGTAAAATTGTACCAAACACACTAGAAAATGCTTCTAAGTCATTTTAAAAAAAAAAATGTTTTATTTAACACCCAGGCCCTTCAAATTTGTGAACATTTTAAAGATCGGAATTTAAGTTCCGGTTTTGCCAATATTTTTTGTCGAGGTTCTGGCTCACATCTTTATTCGACCAACCATTCGTTGTCTACGCGAGCTGCAAAGACATCATTTTGATATTTTACGACAATTAAATATGTATATATAAAATTTTGTTTTGGTCGAGAGTAAGATAACGACTTGACCGAACCTGCCAAGTGTGTATTTTTCTTTTTTGACAAACCCTTGGAAATGATTAACCTTAGAAAAGGCGGATGATTATGCATAAAGCTAACTGTTGTTAACAACAGTGTTCCAGCAAATTGTAGCCATTACACGTACCATAAAGTGTAGCTTTTTGCAGCCCCACCCAAACCCCAACGTAAGAAGCGACACCGACCGAAGGGATGTCACCTGATTTGTCATTAAGGGGTGATCCGAGGCAGTAAATAGTGTCTGCCTGCGCCTTTATGCTGGCCTCAACTCTACTATATCATTTCGTTGGCTGAACTTTGGCAAGATAGTATCATTAGCTCTAAATTGGTATTATACTCTATACCGGCCAAAGAAGCTTATCGTTTTCTGAAACGATACCAAAAAGATGATAAATAATTCATGTAATCCAAGGGGGTAGTAGCGAAGGTTTCCGATGAAGGCGCGCACACATACATACACACACACACAGGTGTAATTTACATGACCCGATGTGTGCTCAGGCTAGGTATACGCGGTGAATTTTTAATGTCTGTTATGGCAGCGAGTGGTTCTATAAATTAGAACCGCATTTCACAAATTGTGGGTCGCCATTAAGCGACGTGGCATCCGGGTAATTTAAAGTAATTAACCAAAAAAAGAAGGCAGAGAGAAAGGACTGAAAATTCATTTAGGAAAACCTACCTTTTCCAGTTGACAGGGGGCTTCTTCCTTAAGAAAAAAACAACGACGAGGAACGGGTAAAGGAGATTCGGATCTCACGTGGTTGTGATGGATTTATTGTCGAGATGGTTTGTAAAGCACGTAATGTAAACAAGGTTATATATATTTTTTTTTTAATAATTTTGAAAAGAACTGGTATTTATTTTGCGGAATGAAATTTTTGCACTTTATTTCATACGATACCTGCTTTTATGGAAGGACTACAAATTGGATGTGGTTTCATTAAACGATGCGCAAAATTTGGTTACGTGGTGTGGATGTGTAATCATCTGTTTCTTTCAATCCACAATGCACGAGGATAGGAATTTTTCATCTAATTGTTGACATTTACATTTTAATTGCTTGTACAACATAAATAGAAATCTTAAAGAAAACATTCTCAACTTGTCTGTCCGTTTGTTCGTTCGTTCATAACGCAAGAATGGGTTGGAATATTTTCACTCGTAACCTACTTTAGGATCCGATTAAACTAACGAAAAACTGATAACTCACAAACTATCTGACGTGTTATTGGTATTTGTTGTTGAACTACAAAATATGTCATTGGGCATTTATTTTAAAATTTTAGACCTCATAGAGCTCGTGCAAAAGTATTTTTTCTCGTTTGTTTGCAAGTTTTTTTTTTATGCACAGTAAAAAAAATTGAATGCAGATAAAATACAGAGTATACTTTGTACTGAACACTGTAAACTACAAAAAAAAAATAGTAAATTTTGCCGTAAATGAAGGCGAGAATTTTAGCAGGATACTGTATTATCACACATCCTGGAAGTTGCAAACATTTACATTTGGTATGCATAATTATTTGCTTTATATAACTTCATTTGTCATTTTTTCTCTATTATTTGCCAAGTTTGTTTATTTTGTTTCTGTTATCACGGACTTTTGAGCGTATTCGTTTATTTTCTTTACTCGGCTTTCGACATTCAGTAACACGTAATATAATGTTTGTTCCTGGAAGGCATTGGAACATTTGGGTTCATTTTTTTTTGTTGTTAGAATTACGAAACTTAAAATTCGAAGATTTTTACATTCTATGGCAAAGCTAATTAAAAGGCGCTGGAAGTCGTTTGGTATCACATGATGATCGTAATTTTTGTTTTGAGGGACACGCAGTGCAGTGCTTGTGGTTGGTTTGACTTTTGAGAAGAATGTTGTAGTTTTTGATGTAGGTGAAGGGTCGCACATTGACGAGGTTTTACGTGGGACAGGTGTGGAGGGGAAGCAGAAGATGTGGGAGGTAATTTTCGAGCTGGCGACGAAACAGGACACGAAGCCTATGATTAAGTTGGAATGAAGTGGTCGTTAGTTGTCACGAACTGATGTCAGAAGGACGAGATGAACTGAAACTTAAACGACTTGAAAGAATGAAGTTCCACGCACAAGCGATAGACGTACTTGTAATACTTACATACATAAATACATATCACTCTACCATACCACCCATCCGCATAATTCGAATTTTCGAAAAAGTATTGCTCGATTAGCCACCAAAAGGGGTTGGCAATGGAGTGCGCGTGAACAATGTTTGGAACGTCTTGAATGTTCTTGAAGCGAAGGGACATTCCCAATGCGATTCATATATATATATATATATATTTTAAAAAATTGTAATAGCAACGTTTAACTGTCAGTTTAGTGAAAGACTGTAGAATGTGTGTTGCCAAGATAGGCCTACATAGTTTCAGAACCGGTTGCACCAATCAAGGCAAACATTAACTTGAGGTTAAAAAAGAGAATTTAAACCGCGGTTAACTCAACTCAAAATTTGTTGTTATCAGGATTTAAAAAAACCAAGATTTTTCTACAGGGGGCAAGATACCCAAAATATATCGATATTATAAAAAAGATTGATAATGTACCAAATAATGGATATAACTATCGATATTTTTATCGATGAATTGTATATGTTATTGTAATTTGGACAATTATTTTGATATTTTTGAAAATGTGCTTTCGCTTCTCCCCTCCCTCCCACCCAGGAACTAAAACTGCTCTCATTATCTGGGGAAACTTGGATATCTACCAGGGAAATTTTCCCCTTCTCTCCTGGATTTAACCCTTGTTGTTGCCAACTTAAGTTAACCAACTTAAGTTGCATTTTAATAAAATTGTAGAATGGTTTTCAATGAAATTTAGTTTTGAGTCTAGTCTCGGTATTGTAGCTAGTTACTGTACTGGTACCTGGATTTTCCAGAAAATGGCAGCATAATATTTATTTATTTATTTAAACAATTCAACAACCCATAGGGTCAAAACAGACACAAAAAATTACATATGAAATCAAAAATAATACATAGAATAATACATATGGACTCTATGTTACGCTGGTTCTCTACTATACATAATTATTGTATCTTGTTGCTCAGTATGGTACTCTATGGAGTTTCTCACTAGAAAAATGGCTATCCTGAACAATTCGAAAAATGTGGCTTATTATATTGCTCGAAGCCCTTCAATTGAAAATCGCATATATTGAAATTCCAATGAATGGGAATTTCAATATATGCGAATTTCAAGCTTCAGTTGCTGAAGCATTCAGTCATTTGCATACCACTACACAAATCGCGTAATAACGAAACTTTGTCACATATAACGAATATCTGGGTAGATTTTTAAGTAGACCTATATGTAAAATAAAAACCTTCAATTTATGCGTATTTCATATACATACTGAATTCGCATAACTTGACGATTTCCTTTATTTTGGCATTTTTCTTAGAATGATATCATTTTATACTTTTTCTGGTACACTGGTACACACGTATGTAATGTCATTTTGATTGACAAAAACTCATAGTTTTTGTTTTTAGAAAGTCATGATTCTTCTTCAAGCAGGGTTTTTTAAGTAAGAATCACCCAGCTTGCAAGAGCGGTTGACACAAAATCGATAAATATATACATACGTACGGTACTGTACAGTATATCTAAATTTTAAATAACTCTTTTCAAAATGCATTTTGGTTGTGCTGGATCTGCTTATTCAAGTACAGCTGATAGTTGTATATCATTCAATATACTATACATTCTTTTAGATTGACAAAAGGTTGGGTGTTTTATTTTTTTCTTTTATTTATATTTTTAGTCAAGTCATCGAGCCATAAATAATAAATTCGCGAAGTATTCCGATAAAGCCATTCGATTCTTGTTTTTTCGACGTGTTTTCAAGTGCCAAGTAAAGCGCCGGCCGTTGTTGGGGGTTGAGATAATTTACGATATATTGACAGAATGTTAAGCCTATCGGAATGTGGCGTGTGTTGGCGATTGCGGCGTTGGCGTTGCCTTCAAAGGTTGCCAGACAACACCAACCACCACCGACCATCTCTCCACTACACGTACTTCTACTTCTTCTTCTTCTTCCTCCATAAAAACCTTCTCATTTTCTTTGCTTCTTCCAGTTTGTTGCTTCTCACGTGTAAAGGCCATTTGCCCGCCTGCCACTCCTCTTCCACCTACACACAGAGACGTACACACGTAGTCAGTCCCTCTCTCTCTCTCTCTCTCTCTCTCTCGCTCCCTAGGTTTTCTCTTCCTATTTGTATTAGATTCTATACAACGTTTGCTCCCTTCTTTAGATTTCTTATCATTGCGGACAAAACAGAAAAAAAAACACATTGTACCCCGTACGAAAGTATCAAGTGTCTTGTCTTTGTGGAAGGATACTAGAGTGCCGATTAAAGCTGTTAGTGATTTAAGGACAAAGTTAATAACTTATAACAAGGTCTAAATTTAAGTTATACCTAGTGATCAGAATTGAAAAAAAAATTACAGCTTAATAAAAACTGTATTTTAATTAAAGGCATATATTTTATTTAGAACTAGAAGTGTACGAGTCAATAATGATGGACATTTTTCTCCATCACGCAGTTCATTGTTAATATTTAGAGTAAATCTTGTGGTTGGTATGGTACGTGCAGTCTAGATCTAGAAGTGAACCCTGTGTTTAGTCTCATGTTGCTGTGCAACATTCGTTCATTGTTTAGACTCGATGACGGAGTATGTTTATCCATCACGCAGTTCATTGTAATTGATTACATTTCCAATCTAGGGTTTAATTCTAGAGCAGGCAAACATTTTATGAAATATGTGTTTCAAACCGACTGGCAGAAATATTCTAATGCACTTTGATTTGAAATCCTCTAATTACAGTAGAGTTTCTCTAGTCCGACACGTCCATAATCCGACAAGTGCAATGTAATGATATTGAAGATGGATTTAATAACTAACTGCTGTACATAGGTTTTTTTTTTTTGATACTTTGTACAATACCCTGCATTATGTGGTAAGTTTTGCTAAGTTGGTGTATTAATGAATAGTTCTCAAAATTTGTTTCCCTAATTCAGTAATCCGACAATAATCCGGCAATAATCCGATGCTCGCGGGCCCGTAGGATTAGAGAGATTCTACTGTATGTGTACAGTCGGCTACAATGACACCGTAGTGAGATCTAACACTAACAGTGTTGCATTGTTGGGTTACGATTCTAGTTTATCTCCTTAGTCACTGTGCTTCTTCGTGTACAATTTTTACTTCATCTCATTAGTTACTGCTTACTGTGTTGGTATGGTAACAAATCTGTCACTGGGATATGTACTGTATGTAATAGTGCGCTATTCTATTCATCATCATCATCACGCAGTTGATTGCTGTAATTTAAATTTACACTCACGTGAACCCCGTGGGAGTCATTGTTTACACTCACGTTGTTATGGTGAACCCCCGTAGATTCAGAGCTTTCTCCATACACAGAGACAGGTCTGGGTAATAATAGTAAATTTCATATCGATGTAATAGAAATGTAAATTTAGATCTATTCGTAGCATAAAAAATATGAGACCTGTATGTAACTCGTCACTTCGTTTATTCGTAATTTGAAGTTCTTTGATAATTGCGTCTATGATTCTGTGTTTGAAATTAGCAACTTTCATCGATGAAAGTTGGTACCGGTACATGTACAACATTGGTGGCGGTACATGTACAACGAATGCGTATTTTCTAGATCTTTAAAACATTGAAAATGACGAGTTACAATCGTTTTCTATATTTGCGAGTACAGTGTACTGTACGTTTATATTTTATTACATATGTATTCTACAAAATTAAAAAAACAAAACATGGAGTTTTCTTGGCATTTCAGTTATTGTCTTTTGTGATATAATAATGTATTGTTATAATACTGTTCGCTTCCGCTTTAGCATTTTATTTAACCATAAGAAAAATAAATATCAGAATCAGAACACTAACTACTCGAATATACAGTGAGATTGTAAGATTTAAGTAGAATTCTTGCACATCTATTCGTTTACCGTTGTTCGGACAACCGGTTGTTCGCATAACTGACGTTCGGATAATCGACACTCTAACATTAGACTTGGGACATTGGGACTGACTGTACAGTATATTACCATAAACACCTGTAGATGGCATTATACGTTCAATCCCTAGCTCATTCACTCACTCACTCACAAACTAACAAACTCACAAGTGAAGCTGTATAAAAATGTGATGATTGCGTAATTCAATTTACATTTGACGATATCAATTTTTTTCTTTGTTGCCAATTAGAGTAAATTATTTATCGTGTCTACGTCTTTCGCGACCCGTGAATCATCGAAGTGACGAGTTGCAAGCTGAGGAAAATTTTAACACTTTCTCATCTCATTGGTGAAAGTAGAAATATTGGAACGAATGTAGCTCAACGCATCCTTGGGTTAGTCGAGTTTCGAAATAGGATTTTTATAGCACAGTTACATTCTTTTTTTTCTACTTTTATTTTCTTTTCTTTTACGAAATCGATTAGGTCTATTCAATCCCATTAAAAACTTCACGGTTGAACTGGTCACGATAACATAAAAAAACAAACCGAAATCGAACGCTATCTCCAAATTTTTATTTTCAACCAGAGATGTCTTTAACCTCGATTTCGTTCGTAAGAGATTGTTTTCTATAATACCGTTTCTACAAATTCAGAGGTCATATGATGCGTTTCGGTGCATTATTGGTCATAAAATGTACCTATGTGTGTGTATATATAAGACTTTTCCTTGAAAATTGTTTTTTTCTCTGTTTGTTTTTTTTGCCTCGCAGCTCTTCTTCTGTTATATCGGAGTTAAAGGGAGGTGTCTCTATAGCCGTAAATTTCTCTCGCTCGTAGAAACAAATTCTAACACGACCACCAGTGTACCCTTATATGCACTAAGATGAGATGTGAAATATGTACTACCCCTAGTCCCCCGCAGACCGCCAACGAAGCATAAAAGGAGATTTTAGCGGAATTAAAATTATCGACTTTTTCTCCTCTTTTTTTTTTTTGGTTGCCCTCCCCCATCTCGGTTGGATCACGTGATGTGGTGCCTAGGGAAGGCGGCGGGGGCGGGATGAATTAATAATGGGGCGCCGGGCAAATTGCCCAGCGTCACGTGACGTGCCAGAGTTCCATCTGTTGGCCGACAGGAGATGAAAAGGCTAATGCACCGAATTGCCATCGGTGTTGCTCCCGCTGCTAGTTTTGCGGCTGCTGCTCCTACCATCATCTCTTCGGCGACCATTATGACTCTCATTGTCAACATGCACACTACAATTTGTCATCATCACCGTCGTCATCATCATCATTATCATCATCTTGGGATGGCACAGGAATGATGATGATGATGAAGGAAGTGATTCCGTTTTGGACTAAATGTACATATAAACCAGCTACTATACTGTGTGTAAAATATACTATATGTATATCAGAACCGTATACAGGGGGGGGGGTAAACTCTTTCCAAATTAGGAGGATCAAACTCAATTACGAAAAAACACTTTTTACATAGTGTTAATGAAGTACCGGTACATAGTTTTAGTACACTACTGTATGTACTTTAGTAGTGTTTTTACATGTTGTAAATAGCCTATACATATAAAATATAAAATACAGTGTTTTGGACCAATTGATTATGATAACAGTCGATTGATAACACTATCCGTGATTATAATAACCGGATTCTACTGTGGTCATTGGAATTCGGTTATTATAATCACGAATATTGTTATCAATCGGCTTCAAAACGCTGTTTTATTTTCATTGTTTAATGCTATCAGCCGGCTATTGTTATCAAAAAGCACTCGCCCCAAAGTGATCGCAATAACTGGATTCCACTATTTTTGAAAATGCTCC
>JAQIWH010002218.1:0-25886 GCA_034695005.1 Cryptops parisi | reverse complement strand
AAAAATTCAAGTTGCCAAAGTTCCAGTTGCCAAAGTTCCGTTGCGAAAAGACCTTCTGCGAAAGTGCCGTATACCATGTTGGTTAAGATTTTGTAACACTTCATAGTTAAGAAAAACTAATTAAACCTGGATTTAGGACTAAATTAAACCTGATCTAAACTCTTGCATAACGTAACTACTCCAATGCTCATTTTATACTTTGCTAAACAGGCTAGGCGTTCTATACAATATGTATTATAATAGTATACATTGCCGGTGACAACTACATTATGTTGAAAACAGTTTCGAGCTATAGAGGAAATTGGCTGAAACAACGTAAAAATGTGAAATCCATTATTGTATGAAACGCAGTTAAAAATCAATTCTAAGTACGGTAACCCTAATTAAATGTTTGGAATAAACACTTAACCAACAGTATTCTACCGTGGAAGTGTGAAACGCGTTATAATATGATCACCTACTTGATTACGTTTAGTTGTCAATGTATTGATTAGATACTTTTCGTTTTAATGCAATTCGCACTTTGAATAACCGTTTCGTGAAATAATGGATTTCGCACTTTAACATTTTGCGATAGCATGGCGTTAAGTCGATAGGTTTACAATTGTAATAAGGATTAATAGGAAAATTGGAATAACGTGTAAATGGATGTTTGAGTAATAGATTAGCATGTTTGAGGAACGGGCTCGTTTTCGATTTTTGTAACTGTCTGTATTGTAATTTGTGTGTGAATAAGATTTTCTGTTGGAAAAAGTCATTTAACAACTAAAACCTTTTTTCTTTTTTAATTGGAAAACTAAAATGAGCTAAAAGTTAATTTAACGTGTGACGTAATTAGGGTTATTAAAGCAGTGGTAACCGATATGGCTCATTAGTTGTCACCTTGCACCAACTGACGAAGCTATAAAGGTTCTCTCGTCCCATCGCATTTTTAGTTTTGGATAAGCGGCAATTGGACAGTAAGGAATTTTATTAATTTTTGCAGCAAGGCTACAGATGTCACAAAAATAAATTATTATGTTAATTAAAATATACAATATTTTGAAATCAAATAGAGTTAGACTTTTATAATGAGTTTAAAGTCAGTACTGTACATTAAATATTCTTGCTGCCTACTGATGATGGTGCCTAGACGCACCGAAACGTATAATTTTATAAAAATTCATTTTTAATAATTACAATTAAAATATGGCAATTCGCAAAAAAAGACGTTTACGTTTTTAAAAAATCTTTATTTTAATCAAATTTGCCAAATAATTCAAAACTTATAACACACATGTTTAAATTAGGAAAGGTTTTTTTCAAACTTAACGCTATTTAAATATTCTTTTCAAGGATACGCTTTATATATATATATAATTTAAATTTATGCGATGTTTGAGTTATTGGATATTTGATTTATGCGAGTTTTGAATTATTCCATTTTCGATTTCCGCAAGTTTAAATTTTATTTCTTTATTTATTTATTTTTCGTCTCATTGAGACAATAGCAACAAAGTACGAACAACAAAAAGTAAAACAAAACATTAGAATTTGTTTCCAATTGTAATATGAGTAAATAATAATTTTTTTTTAAATGTTTATGCGAATTTCGATTTATGCGAATCTAAAAGTAGGTATTTAGTTTTTTGAGAGGCGCACCAACTGCGTATTTATATTGATGGGATATTTGAGTAATGTGATATTCGATTATTATGTAATTAATTATGTGATTAGTAATTTTATTTTCAATTTCTGCAATTTTTGATTCATTTTGTGCAATTTTTGTTACATTATTGGACTATACATTATAAACACAGCAGATAGTAGTGTATGTACAGTTCCCAGCTCACAAACTCACGGACTCACAAGTGAAGCTAATCGAGTGAGATCTTAATTGGTCATTTAACGTATACTGCCATTACAGTCTTTTATGAGAGTATTATACCATATAATCGAAAATGAAACTAATTATCCGTCGCAAAAATTAGAATTTTGCTTTTTGTATACAACCTACTGTAATGTATATTAAATATGTATAAAATTGTTATTTATTATACATATAGGTCTATTATAATATATGTAAGATATACAATGTATATCATAATCGGGTGCGTCTTACATAATTCATTTCTTATTTTTATGTAGTTACGGTATCATCAAGGATGTGGATAATAAGGTCATTTTATGAAAATTAAGTGTATTTCAGTTTTAGTTGTGTGAGATAGCTTTTTCGTGTTTTCTGAAAAATTGTCTCTCAGGACTTAAAGCCCGTTTAAATTAACCGATTCATTTATACATTGCTATATAATACTAATTGCTATTATACGTGTATACAATATAATAAGCACCTTTATTGTCGTTTTGCCATGCCTAACCTCAAATTAAGGGCTCAAATATTTGCACATTATGAAACTCATGAATATCTAATTTTGTGCTTCGGGTTGATAATGTGATTGGGACTTGAAAAAGTTTATCTGCGGGTCATAATTTGTTTCTGTTTTTTTTTTTTTGTGATGGATATTTTTTAAATATATTTTTGCTGTAGGCTATAACTTTAAACTTTAAAGAAGAAAGTAATGAAGGTAGGACACAGCTAAGTGGTTGTGCATTGATTTGTAGATCGCAAGATCTAAGTTCAAATACGGGCGTCACCAAATTAATTTAATGGTTGTTTGTTAATTCAAGTTATTTACAGTAGTGGTTTGTTTTAAAGATTTGTAGTAGGATTGAAACCCATATACAAGTATAATGTATGGGTTTCAAACTGTGACTGCTTTGCTGTTTCTTAAGCCTGTTGAGCTTGTTTTGAATTACGAGTTTACATTTTAAATAGATGGATGTATCAGAACCTATTTATTAACAACGACAACGAAACAAAGATTACATTAAGACTCTTTAACGAGTCATACATGATTTACGGAACTGATGCATTCTTAAATAAAACTCCGAGCAAGCAAGTGAAAGATTTTGTGTCTGCTCCACGAAATGAATAGTAATGTACAACAAAATAGATTTCAAAAAATCATGTACCGTATAATATATGAATGATAGTATATGAAATATAATATATTAGCTAAAAATTTTTTATACTCATTATATTAGTTTCACTTGTGAATTTGTGAGCTGGAAATTTGAACCTTGTGCGGTCATTTACAGGCGTTTATGAGAATATACTGTACAAGTATTGTCCAATGTACTAAAAAAGCACATAAAAGGAAAACCGCATAAATCCAATATAAAAAATATCGCAAACGTGAATAGAGAATTTCAGAAATCAAAAATGGAATTACTCAAAACTCGCATAAATCGAATGTCGAATTACCCAAAGATCGCATAAATTTAAATTCGTATAAATCAAAAATGGATTTTTTTTATCATTATGTATGTACATATATTTGTATATGACAGTATACTCAAAAAGTATTTTTAATGTACTTGTTAGCAATGCAATTTGTTACACTCGCCTAAATCGAATATCGAATCACTCAATGATCGAATAAATATTTTTATCCTCTAATTTGTGTTTGTTTACAGGATCTTTTCAAAAAATCTAATCTGTAATTTGTGTTTTTCACATGAAATAAAACATTAATTTATTCATGCATTTAAATTCGCGTAAATCGAAACGTGCAGAACAAAAATGAATTTTGTAGCATTATGTTTGCACATATACTTACATACTTTGATGACAGTATATAAGAGTATGCATAAAAAGCATTTTAATGTGCTTCTTACTAATGTCATTTGTCACCTGTGCCATTTTTGCTGGTTACCATAATGTACAGTATACATGTATTCTTATACATGTACTCATCCAAACGTAAATAAAAATTGCTGTAACTGTTTACATGTGATAATGACTATGTATGTACAGTACTAGAGTGCATTGCAATTCAATCATACATCTGTTGTTATTTATTGATTGAAGTTATGTATTATGTTGATCTATGTTATGAAGAACATGTTTTACCGGTTTACTAAAGAAGAAAAGAGTATTGCTTCAAAATCCCAGTAAGCATTGCAACGGGTAGTGACTTTTGGGCCACACTGTTTACTCACACAATGTGTGTATCCATTCAATTACGGATGAGAGTCAGTGCCACTTGGCTAGATGAGAACAAAAATACCAACTAGGCTTACTACGATTGCCCCTACACGTCCTCGGGTCAAGGAAAAAACGGCCAACAGACGACGCCGGAAAAGCAGATGGGTCAGTGATTCAAGTAGAGCTTCCTAGCTGTTCACCCGCGTCATGCAACAAGCATGAAGGAATCTATGAAACCTTCATGAGCTGAGGCAAACACCAGCTATCCATCACTTTATGTTACCTTTGTTTTTCAAAAGGTCACGAGGACATTCAGAAAACATGCCTTGTGGTTGTAAATCATGTTTAGTATCATATCGAGCTTGAGTTTTCTTTCCCCTTTAGGTTTGCTCAGAATTTTATATTTTGAAAATATTAAGAAAAATTGAAAGTTTTGGGTTTATTGATAAACCCAAAAATAGAGGAAATCAGCGTGTAAAACCTGATAGGATACTGCGAATACTGCTTTCATGGATAGTACATAATAAAAATGTCAGAAATGTTTTATTCAACGCGTTTTTTTTTTTTTTACTATCGTTGTTCGTAATGGTAATTTGCATTTATAAACATTGCTATAGTACAGTAATGAAATTAAATTGTAAGTGGATTTTTTTTTCAAGATTGAAAAAAAAAAAGTTGTTCTTGAACGAAACTAAAAAAAATTAGTTTCGTTCTCGAAACTAATTGTTTCGAGAACGAAACAATTCTCGCGGGACCATACAATATAACTGCCCGTTCAGATTTCATTTCATTCGGCTCTAGTTTTTTTTTTAAGTATTTGATAATTCCGTTTTTACTTTTTCTCTAACTTAACTTTTGAGTGTACGATGTGAAAAGTGATAGCATGGTAGGTAGTTAGCTAGGTGGTTTGCGTACTTTTAATTGCAAACATTTGGCCGCATCCATTTTGCCACAATCTTTTAATCGTCAATTGAAAGGCTTGTCCGGAATAACGTTGTATGTTACCAAAAGTCAATATTGAAATTATTATGGAAAACTGTGCTTCATATATGGGCACAGTTAGTTCTGTCGATAGACAAACTCATACCTACCTAAAACACACATATATCACTTCGAAATTGAGCACCTAACATGTGACAATCAATGCGTTGCTGAATACTTCTTTTGCCATTTACTCAAAATAATGGATTGTTACATGCAACGTTATTCCGGGCAAGTCTTCAATTATCAATTTTCAACCTAACCTATTGTAACTTGACCTAACCTACCTTAACTAAAGTTAGGGGAAGGTGAGGCAAAGTGAAAAATTTAAATATATACCAATTAAATAATATCTTCTGGGTTCTGTTTAAATTTCATTTTTTATCATGTGAGAAGTCAAAAACATGACATAGTTTTGGTGGTACCTCATTTGAGTGGTTTCCATATCGATTTGAAATATTTCTGTGTCTGATCCAATTTTTTCTAAGGTAAATGAACTGAGGATTATCTAGTAAACTCTTGAGTTGATTAAACAATAACTTAGTACTTCTATTATACTTTATATTCCATGAATGTTTCACTCTTGTTCACTACCAGTTGAGTTCATTTCTGCAAAAACATGTTTGTTTAGTGAGAAGGGGCAAAGTAGAATGCATTGTCACTATTCATGTACATTTGTTATACAAATGAGAAGACGACACTTTTCAGATTTAACACTACATTATAAGCGGACAAGCAATTAACAGGCATGACCGGAGGTTACTGTAAAAGCGATGTGGAAAACTTTCGTTTAATTGGATACTCATTATTTTGAAATTTGGTAGAGCAGTAATTAAGTTCATCACCAAGAGTAGCAAGTAAAATATAAGTTCAGACTTACATTTTAAGGTGTTAGTGCCATTAACTAGGGCAATTTCTCTTGTTCAATGTGCTTCTTGTTTGAAATTAGAACTGTAACTTTTATCACTTTACTTTACCCCACTATAGGGGCAAAGTAGAAAAATTGAAGAGTTTTTTTTTTAAAATGTGTAGTAAAAAATAATTATGATTAAGTTATGCAAGGTTATATATTGTGTAGAGAACATCATGAAGTGTGGCTAAAAGTATTTGCAAGGTTTTTCAAACATCATTACTGTTCGAAATCAGTTATCGCCTATATATTCGATTTGCGTTTAAAAGATTGACGATTATTTATTTTATTTTATTTTTTTATTTAAAAACATTACAAAAGCATCAATAATTACATTAGTAATATAAGTTTAGTCAGAAAAATTGATATGCTTAAAGAGCAACGAGTTAAATTTTTTGTTGGTTACATTGCTTTTATATACACTAGAAGAGAACAGGCGGCGTATGTATTAAAAGATTGTGGCCAAAGGGATGCGGCTAAATGGTTGCGATTAAAACACCATACACCTAGTTTGGTAGTTAGTAACAATTAATTTAAAACAAGTACATTAAAATTATTTTTAAGCTTTATATGCAGTACTCGCATATAGCGTCCGCCATATTGGCTTTTTAATTAACAGCATATAAGCAATGACATTCGTGCGACTGATCCATGGAAACCTCATTCATCAAACCCATCGAGCCATTTAGCCTGTAGGAGGGTCTAAAGAATATTGGATATATGGCATGTAATGTCCGCCATATTGGTTTTTTATTGAAGCCATATAGCCAGTGTCACTCGATAGACTAAGATGAATCCTTGGACACCTCATTCATACAAATTCATTTTGAGTCTTGTTTTTGTATGTAGAAACTCACAACTCAGTCACTCACTCACAATTAAAGCAAATATAAAGAGTATAAAAACTTCGTTTTTTGGTACAGCATTTCGTTGTTAAGTGTTTCTTCTGTTTTACACTCGAGGTATTAATCGCTTTATAAAGATCGCACAAATTTTGCTTCTCAGTAACCCTTTATCAAACCAAATATTGATTTCATTCCTATACATATATATCTTGCTTAAAAGAGTAACTCAATGAACCTGAAATATATGTAGTAAACTATGCATATAATATATATGTATGTGTGTTTATTGACAACAATGGGAAACGAACATGTGGTTCAGAGCATCAACAACACTCTACCTGAAAAAAACGACTTTCCACGTGCGAATTGCTCCGAATTGAAACGACATTGATTCCTCAAATTTTGACAGATTCAATTGTCACGCGAGACTCAAACTGTGCACCAAATTTCAAGTCCCTACGACACACGGAACGTGGTTAAAAATGACATCTACGATTTGAAACATTGAAACTTTTTGTAAACCGTTTAAGACGTCAGGGCAAGTTACATAAAAGCTTGCAAAAACATCTGTGAGGCTGTTTTGAATTTCAACAATAGCAATCACAAAAATGCACTAGTTGCATGCCATTCATTTGAAAAGTGGGCTTTCGTTTTTCATAATATTGTCTGTTATCGTACATTGTTGATTTAGTTATAGATTGTAAGGATTTTTTTATTGCATTCCTTTGGGGAAAATGTTTGCTTCATCCCATTTTCCCTGGAGAAGGAGGAGATATGCGATGGCTGTGAAGAGTGATATTGAAAGGTCCAATGGAGGGTAACCAATTTGTGGTGCCACTACCCAGCCAGTGGATATAATTCATCACCACACACAATTGCTAGCCGCAATGATGATGATGAATTACGGCAGAACTGGATCGTTCCGCCTATCGAGGAAAAAACCCTTTTAAAGGGTTAATTACTAATTTGGTTAACTTAGTGCATAAGCACCCGAATGGACATTTAATTGTATTCAGCTTCGAAACTGCACTCATGGGCAACATAATTGTCACAAGCTAAAAAGACAAAATCTGGTAATCAGAATAAAGTCACAGTAAAGGTCTTTTGCTGTTAGTTCTCGTGTAACTATGAGTCGTCTGGTTAACGTGTACCGTACAGAGGAAGAATGCGTGGTATTGTAATGTAATGTTGAGCTACATTGTAAATATAGCAAATTGTTAAATGTGAATACCTTAACTAAGATTTTTATAAAACATTAGGTATGTGATGTTATAAGGGGCGGGTTTTTTTATTATACTTTTTATATTGTGACTAAACTGTGAGTTTGTGAGTGAGCGAGCTGGGAATTGAAAACATAAAACGAGAACCGCATTATTCGTTCTCAAAAATAAAAATAAAATACATACATAAATGAAAATAATTGTATTTATATAGATAAATTTAAAAGTTTTTGGTTGTACTGTAAGGTTGACTTACAGTACAGTAATTTAATTTCTATCCTAGGAAAGTCAGCAAAGCAGCAATCGTGTTGTTGTTTTGTCTTTGATTTCCGAATACCTTTCTGAGAGTCTTGTTAATTGAGGGCTGTAATTGGACTGGTAGTCGTTCTTGGTTAATTCGTACAGCGATTGTCTGCAGGGAACTATCACGACTAACAAAGCGATCAGCAGCTGTCAGAAGTTATTAATCGTATCAACTATCCTAGTGCGAGTTGCACGAGCTGAGCAGTAAAAGAGTAAGCAATTATAGTGGCCGAAGGAACAAGGACCGTGGACAGCAGTTTGCTCAGGATGGTTGAAAGTGAGGAAAATTAGCACAAAGAAAAGTCTATGACAGGTGTTGAGAAGTTGAGCCAAACCAAGGCCCTTACGAGCTAAATCGGTAATCATAAAAGATTTCATGATTCAACTGAGCTTATTTCACCAATAACGGAATTTCCACTTTAACCTTAATTAACAAACGCTGGACTTTTATGGATCCAAAATCATTTTCATTTGCCTTGTCACTACTGTATACAATTTTTAGGCTCTCTTTATTATACTCTTTATATTAGCTTCATTTGTGAGTGAGCTGAAAATTGAACGTATACTGCCATCTACAGTCGTTTATAGAAATATACTCAACTGTATAGTCAAATGAAAAAAAAATACATAAAACGAGAACCTCATAAGTTCTTCACATAAATCAAAAACCGCATAAGTCCAATGTACAAAAATTGCACATGTAAATAAATAAGCATGAGATTGCAGAAATCAAACATGGAATTACTATATAATGCGCATCTGGGAGGATTTCTCTTGACACGTACAGTACTGTACTTAAAACTCGCAGAAATCAAATATCGAATTACTCAACGATCGCATAAATTTAATTTCACATCCAACATAGTATTTTGCTAAGTTGATAGTAGTCGATACCCGGTTGTTGCATTTTGAGTACCAACAAACTATGCTTCTGGAATACCGCCGAGGCGTCGAATATTGTTTTGTTTTTTCACACTAAAAATAAGTTTGAATAAAAAACAAGGATTGAAAAAATCCTTGTCTCAGCCTGGGATCGAACCAGGGACCTCTTGTACTCGCGACAAAACGCTCTAACACGCTGAGCTACCGGGACAAACGAAATGGAAACCTAATAAATTCCTCCCCGTCTGTCCCGGTAGCTCAGCGTGTTAGAGCGTCTTGTCGCGAGTACGAGAGGTCTCTGATTCAATCCCAGGCTGAGACAAAAAATTTTTCAATCCTTGTCTTCTATTCAAAATTATAATACCTGTTGCAGAGGTTACCAGCTTGGGGCGGTATTACATTTGTCCCTTCGAAATTTCCGTGTTTTGAATTTAATTTTTAAAAAATAAGTTAATGGCAAATGGTTATTAATCAACTGCAACGCGTTAGGGCGCAGCTATTAAATAAAAATTCGCATTAATTAAAATTCGTATAAATTGGAACATGCAGAAATAAAAAAAGTTTTGTTTTATTTATTTCCAATAATTCAACTCGAATAAAAATTGAAACAATGGACCACTTACAGTTAAAGCTTCCAGTGTGGCTTTGGTGTATTGCAATGTAGTGTACTTTGACTCACCCTGTGAATTTAACGTACGCTCGTATTGTAGTTTGCATAGTATAATTTAACGGTAAAGTTTAAACTTAATTGTATTATTTTACTGAACTAAAATTGTTTTGTTTGCAAGAGTATTCATTATATTATTATTAAATGTTTACATTGAAAATTTTGAATTTTATACAGTGCCGTTTTCAATGATCATCATTCTATTGCGTCATTTTGACGTCAAAACAACGTCGGCTCATTACACAAAGCTTTATTTTTGTTTTGCAGAAAACTTTCATAGGTTTCATAATAAATCTATTAAATTTATAGGTTTCATAATGAATTTACGTATGTAATAATTGGAGAATCTTTTGATCGTTAAATATTTAATAGATTAACTTAATATTATGTATCGAAACCTTTAAACTACACGAGTATTCACTTGTGTAGTTTAAAGGTTTTGAAATCGAAGATGAAAAACTAACATGTTCCATACTCGTGATTGCAAAACAAAATTTTGCTAGACTCGAAAATCTTTGGAACCTGGATAAACACAAGTTTGACTCAGGCCCCGAGGCGGCGTAGTTTATTTTAGTCCGGAATATTAAAGTGAGTGCTAACGTATACAAATGCGTTTTTGGGAGACACACTGTAAGTTTTAAGTTGAACCTTAAGAATCTCTCTCTTGGCATTGAAGGTGCAAACGAAAGATAAGTCGATTCGCGATGACGACTTTGGCAACGAAGACTTCACACAATAATATAAAGTCGTTTTCTTTGCATGACTAATCTTTTTCGACTGCAGGGTCTTTGTCGAATTGAAAATTTTCTCTTTTCAAACAAAGAGAAAATAAAATAGAAATTGTATGAGAGAGAGAGAGAGAAGGTAATATCAAATTGAATTTTTTGAAATAAAAATAAAATGAAATTTCACTTACGGTCAACGTGTGATCACGAAAGAATTGCCAACCAAAGAAAACTCTTGGGGGAGAGAAAAAAGTTGTTTTTGAAATCTCATGTTGTGTGTGAATTGTCAATTTGCCAGTAACTACTTTTATTTGGTTTTTTGGTCGTTATTTTTAAGGAAAATGTCTAAGTTTAGGTTGCGTGTTTAAAACGGTACTTGTTGGGTTTAAAAAAGAAAATACGAGTCAAATCAAAATAGTTATAAAAAAAAAGGATTATGACCGTTCAAACAGATGGTGCGATCGCTTTGTAAGGAATGTCTGACCTCGGTCTGTTGCAAATGTTTCAGATACTTTATGGTTGAGCTGGCAAATACAATAATATATTCATTCCTAATATAACCTGGGGTCCGTAACCTGTCATTTCGATTATTCCAAGGTTGAGCAAGGATGCGTGCGTTGTAGATTCAATGAGCACCGATTGAAGGACCAGGTGTAGAAGGGTGTTAAATAACATTTTCGAATGTGTTAGGTGCATTTCTACTTTGCTAATGCATAATTTTGAGCAATGCAAAAATATGTGAAAAGATATTAGTGCAAGAAGTGTGAAGTAGCCCATAGACAACAAGGCAAGTTCGGATCTTTAAACGCGTTTTCCTTAACACTCTTTCACACAAGGCCCTTGAATTAGTCTTGTCAAGAGGTAGATTGGACGACGCACTCGTATACACGAGAAACTGCCAACACCCGAATTGTCGAAGTGACGAGTTACGGTTTTCTGTGTATTTTTAGTTTTTCTCTTCAACGCTTCAAAGTAAATTCTATAAAATCGATTTTTTTTTCTCTGTAATTTATTTTCCGATAGCGCGACTTTTTTTTTTTTCTCTGGAGTTTCCAGCTATACAACTTTTACTGTGTTAACAGTTGATAACTCTGTAACTTGTTTTTATACGCTTTATATTTGCTTCACTTGTGAGTTTGTGAGTGAGCTGGGAATTGAACGTATACTCTCATCTACAGGCGTTTATGAGATTTTACTGTATAGTCCAATGTATCAAAAATCATTTCATTTCAGCTAAAAACATAACTCATATGCAGTACAACCAGCGTATGAGTGTTGCCTGTCGTGAACTTTATTATTGACAAATTTGTCTCTTCGTACAAATATGTTTTCTCACTCAAAAAGTATTATTGTTAACATAATGAACACATTCTACAGAGTGATTTAAAATAACCACATATAGGAAATAATGGTTATTAAAATTTATAAATTCATTTTGTTCGAAATAAAATAATAGTACAGAATGCTTTTATTCACAGCATAAAAAAAACGAATGAAATATTTAAAAAAAAATATTAAAACAAATTACAATTTTTTGTAGCTTTACAAACAATGGTGAACGTGTGTCATAATAAGAGAAAGAAAGGTTGAACTAATCAAGTGATTTTGTTCTTTAAATTTCATCATTTTTGCTGGTGCAGCGAATAGAGTTTTTGTTTGATGTCAAATAGATGACATCACTGTCGTGTTTGAAACTAAAGAACGCTAAATGAAAATTGGATACAATTTTCACACGCGCGCACACACACACACACACACACACACACACACACACAGAAAGAAAGATTAAATCGCGGACAGGGTCAATTACGAGAGTCGAGTGTTCTCGTTTTATTTTTAACGACTCATTAGTGTCGTTAAAACAGTAGCAATTATAGTAGTTGTGACGATTTTTACCTTTATTTTTACCTTTATTTTTGGAAAATTTATCGATGAGAAATCTTAATAAGTCTGTTTTCTTTTTTTCTTATTCGTATAATGTGTGTTTGTCCGTGTGTTTGTCCTTGGATTGTCGAGAATGGTTGTTCTATTTGCGGAATCAAGCGTCGGAAGCGATAAATTTCATCTTCCATCCGCAAAAATAGCCATAGGAAAAGAAGGAGAAAAAAGTTAAATACACGATATCGGTTTTCGAACATTCAATTTTTCATTCTGATTTGTTTTTCAACATACGAAACGGTAAGGCGTTTTACTTTTACTACGAGCGTTTTATTTTTAAGAAGTGTTTTTTTTTTCTGCTTGCAGTGTCAAGTTCCTAAACGGTGAAATTCTTAATGGTGAAATTGAAGGTGAACTTTTTTGTATAATCAAAATTAGTGATTTTAACTTGTACTCGTTGCCGTTAAAGTGTGAAAATATTCCATAAAACTGTTTTATTAAAACATCAAGTTAATTTAACTTGATGTTTAACTGTTACAGTGTAAAATTTGTCACATTGTGAATAACTAATCTACTAAAATACCTAAACTATTATCGTTAAATTTTTTCACAAAATGAAACATTTCACTTTTGTGGTGACATATGCAAGACAAAAACACAAAAATTATGAGTATTGTGCGTTTGCAAACCTTGTCTCACTGCAAGAAAAGCTGAAAATCGCAGAAATGGTTGTAGACACTGCCACTAGGAGTTGCTGTTAACAGGTTGTATGGATGAACTGCAAATGAAATTTCGTGTTTCATACTGTACTTATAGTGTGAAAACTATCAAGTACAGGCGATCTTTGGTTTTACGTGGGAGATTTGATTATTACTTGATACTCATTAGTTTGCTTGTTGAGACATAGGCCCCAGTCAACAGTAACTTGCAACAATAATTCACTGTTTATAAGGCAAACGACACCTGGTGTTGACGCTTAACAACTGGATCGTATTAAACCATAGTGAACTAAGTCAAAAATTTGAGAAAACGATTATTTAACGTGTGGTTTGTCCATAGGGTTGCATGCCATTCCCATTGGTTCATAGCGCTGTGTAACTCTTTCAAATTGGTCTAGCGATATAATTCTGACTACATCAAGTAGTCTAATAAGTAGCCTCATTTCATGCTGTATTTGTTTTTATACTCAAAAAGTGTAAAACGAATGAGTTAGTTCATCATGGTTTAAGATGATCCAACTGTGTTACTAATTTCAACCTACCTTTTGAGATACAAACTTCTCTTTAAAATCAACACAACGTTGATTAGTTTTTTTTTCTGTAATTAATAATCAGGAAAATTGGCAACCGTTATCAAAATGTGATCGATGTTGATTGTATAGCTAAGATTGGAGAAGTTTGCGTTGAAGCCTGCGTTAATGAATGGGTGAAGAACAAGCGATGTTCATTTTTGTCAGAATCGAGCTTTTGTTCAGCGGGGTTCAATAGAAACCGATCTCTTATTTTCGCCCAGTCGTCAAATGTCACGTGACTGTGGCAACGTTTGCTAAGCACCACGGGACATTTCCAATTGGATGGAATCACCAAAAACAAAACAAAAAACAAAAAAACAACCTTGACAACCTCGAAACAATGTGATTCTATTTCCCACTATTGCTTTATCATTATCATTATTGAGGTGGTTTGTTTCAGTTTACTCGTATAATAAATAGTCACATGATAAAAAAAACGAAAATATATATTCATACTTTTTGCCATTTGGAATGATCCTCGCTCTAATCTCTTCTCTATTTCTATAAAGTAAAGTTGTTTGTTTGTTTGTTCGCTTTGGAATTTTACATTTTTTCATTCAATCGACTTGAAATTTGGTATGTCAATACCTCTAATTCACCATTAGATTTTAAGGTATTGTCAATGGGAGAATTTTTATTTAAATCTATTTTTTAAAAAACATTTCTTCAATTAGTGATCATTTTGTTTTGTTTACACTGTCGTCATTGAGAAGTTAGGTTGTTATGGGGATTCATGCTTAACACTCATGTTATTGTTCATACTAAATTTTAACACATTTGCATAAAAAAGGTGTTTTTTCAATTAACGCGTTGGGTGGAAAAACGTCGTAGAGACCCTTACGCCGTTATTCCTTAAAATGCTTGAATTTAATCGTTTTAGACCAGTTTATAGCATTGGGTTGCATATAATTTGCATTTTGGCAATTTGGATTTTTTGGAGCCCGAATATGGAACGCAACGCAACCGTTGAAAATCTTTAATTTTTTGTGATTTCTTTCTTTTTGCCGCTTCACTTCCTGGTTGTTTCACTTTTAAAACAATGGAAAAGATACTGATTTTTGCACAAACGGTGTAGGCCTAAATGCGTTTATAAATTAGCACGATTTAGCAAATTAGCAATTAGAACGATATCCTATTATCATTATTTAGAAGACTAACACTCATTTCAATTGTATAACTTGCGTTGTTGGTTGATATAGCTAGTGGACACAGTGTCATATATTTGAAGGCACTGGTCTAGTCAAATTTTAACCACGGAAGCTATGCATCAAAACAAAACATGGTGTGCATATAAACATGTCCGAAAATGCTTTCCTTCTGAGATAACGCAGAATGAAATCACGCAATTGCATAAGCCTATTGTCTCGTAAGCGCTGTAGGTATCCAAAAAGTATGCATTTTTGGACCCATGATCATATGCTTTGTTTTGATGCATAACATCTGTGGTTAAAATTTGATTAGACTTTTTCAAGAACATTCTGTATATATATATGGTGTACCACTTTTCGACTTTTTTCCTCTCTTTCTTGTTCGATGAACTTAATCGAATGATCATCGATCGTAGAACTATCGAATTGAAATTTGCATTTGGCAATTGCCGTTCATTCTAGTGGAGCGGAAGTTGATGGAAGCGCATCTTGACAGTGTAATAGAGTTAAGGTAATGAGGCCTAGACACAGACCTCCATTACAATCCATCTTATTGACAGGTCGGCGATGTGGGTGTATCTAGCACTCAAACACATTACAACCCTGTTGATGAGCTGAATAATTGCACATCACGCTACCAATTACAAGTTCTGGGCTGCGGGATTCGTCAAACAGCAGGTGATAATATCACGTGGTGTGATAGATACACGAGACATATCCCCGTTCAGAAATTGTTTGCTTCACCGTTTTATTACCCACTTTGGGCAAACACTTTCTGCTTCTTTAAAACGCTCTGTGGCAATTTTATTACTGTGGCTGGTTTTGTCGACACACCTCACAGGAGTACACGGTTGCTTTAGTGCCGCCATCAAATTCATGGTACCAAAAAGCGAAAAAATTATAGTTATTATATGTTAAGCTTGTGAAAGTGTGTGCAGGAAATAATCAAGGTTTGTTACGACCTTATGAGATAATAATGGTATAATGAGCGCTCGACATATTGAGAATTTTCGTGTTCTTGAAATTACCAATTCTATGTAGTTATTTATTTATTTATTTATTTATTTATTTATTTATTTATTTATTTATTTATTATTAAAACATCCCTGGAGATAAACTAAGATAATACACCAAATGAAAGAATGACCGGTTTGACTCGTCAAGCCAGCTATACAATAAGGAATCATAACCACCATACAAACGCTTCAAAACAGCGTATTCAAGAACATTAGTCTTTAGTTTTTGAGTGAGCGATTGAACGTATTCTTCCATCTAGAGATGTTTATGATAAGGTATTGTCTAGTGGCATTATACAATAACTTATCATAAACATCTCTAGATGGAAGAATACGTTCAATCGCTCACTCAAAAACTAAAGACAAAACCAATGTTCACAAATCCGATTAATTCATCAGCGTTTCCCAGCGTTTATTATCAGCGTTTCCCAATTACCTTTTTGTCGCCAAATTCGTTTGTATTTTGTACTATATGATGGTACACCTTCAACTTTTTTATTGTACCATATCAATTATTAATCATAAGGGTTCCTAACAGGCAAATTCAAGACCAAATAACTTTAAATTAAAAGCATAACAGGTTAGGTAAAGGTGCTGCAAAACCCCATTTGGGAAACAGTGGTGGTAGAGTCCAATGTACCAAAAATTGCATAACGAGAACAGCATGAATCGATCAAAAACCGCATAAGTTTAATATAACAAAATCGCATAAATCAAATTCTATCTAATGAAAGAGAGCACGATCCTTCTCCTCCTTCTCCTCCTCCTCCTCCTCCTACTACTACTACTACTACTACTACTACTACTACTACTGCTACTACTACTACTACTACTACTACTCCTTACCAGTTATAGCCATTGGACAACAAACATCACGTGGTTCTTTCTTTTGCACCTGGGCCTAAAGAAGAATTCTAGAACCTTCTAGAACTTTCAAGAATTTTCTAGAAACTTTCACTGTGTGGTAGTGTCACTGTGTTTTTACTAGCGCCACCTCACCATGTGTGAAAATGTCAAAACTCATACCGAAATCGATACTCTTCTGACTATAACGAATATTGCGTTAAATGAATAAATAACTTTCGCGTCATTTTTGACGGGCTATTTACTAGTCTATATATAAAGCGTATTTTTAAAGTGCATTTGTTTATTTACAAAGTTTGCACCTGCAGTTTTAAAATGTTTATTCTAAGATTACACGCGAGTTGGGTGGTAGTAGAGTTGCACAGATAATGCAGAGATACCTGGTGTGGAATTTTCCATCCCTATTAGTCTTTACATTCTACCTACACGTTTTAAACAGGGTTTTACAGCAACTGACAACATAGGACATAGTTGGTAGCTTACACTGGTCAACTGATGGAGTGCTTTTCTCTTACCTACAAATTAAAAATACTGGCTTTAGGCCACCTGTTCATAAGGCCAACTCGCACAGGTAAAACAGAGATGTCTGGTGTGGAATTCACCAACTTCGTGTTCTTTTCTTTTACCAGCAGACGATAGAGCAGAAAATCGTTTTATTTTTTGCTGTTTTTGTTTGTTTTTTTTCGTGCACAATAAGTACGCCTACATATTATAAATTTTTCTTTTCTTGAATGATTCGACATTTATGAGATTATGTTTGTATCAATGCTACTAAATACGGTTTCCTTCGCACCGTTGTGTGTTTAAAAATGGCAAACGTTGAAACACAATTTTGCGTGTGTGTTTGACATTTATAACTTTGCTATTTTACGATGTTTTTCTTTCGTTTAACCACCAAAGCTGTAAACTGGTTCTGTCTTTTTTTTATTTTTGCTCGTATCTTAACTTATCCCGGTTTTATTTTTCGGGATGAACTTGCTATCTTGAAGTGATGTTGAGATAAGCAACGGGATTTTGAAGAACCAAAAATAACCTAATTTTTTTTATACTCTTTACATTAGCTTCACTAGTGAGTTGGGAATTGAAAGTATACTGCTATCTACAGTCGTTTCTGAGAATATACAGTATAGTTCAATGTACCAAAAAACGCATAAAACGAGAATCGCATAACTCTTTCGCGTAATATTAAAAACCGTTTAAGTCAAATGTAAGGCATGTGTAAGTAAATAAATCAAAAATTGCAGAAATCAAAAATGTAATTACTCAGATCATGCATACATTGAATATCGAATTGTTAAACGAGTGCATAAATTTTAATTCGCACGCATCGAAATTTGCATAAATTAAAACTCGTATAAGTCGAAACTGTGTCAAATTTTTCTTATTGTTTTGTCCCCAGTGGACGTGATATTGAAAATAAATAAATAAAATAAACGTGCACAAAAGTACTCAAAACACACAAATTGAATTTGTGTCGCTTTAAGTAGCAAATACCAAAGTACGCTACTTAAAGAGTTGCCCAAATTTTAATTTGCATAAATTGTAATTCGCATAAATCAAAATTCTTATAAATCGAAATTCGCATGAATCGAAACTTGCAGAAATCAAAAATGTTTTTTTCTTGCATTATGTATGTACATACTGTACAGTATATCTATATGTGACAGTGTTTATATATAAAGAGTATGCTTAAAATTATTTTTAATGTACTGTACTTGTTTTACAACTCTTTCACATTTTTGTAGATCATGCAAAACTGTGTGTGGTTTGATTCGGCTTGGGACTTTTCATAGTTTCAAACCTGAGATACGGTAACTTTTCTTCTTTATTTAGTTTTATTTTTTTTTTTACAATCGAAATCGATATATATATATGTATATGTATAAAATGGTCGAAAGAGAAAGGAATAGAGAGAAAAAGAAACAAAAATCGATAAAAGGTGGAAGTCGAAAATTTTCAAGATTTTCTCTTGTCATAGGAAAAGAAGCAAAGGAAATGGAATTTTTGGTCGTGTGCAAAAAAAGAAAAAGTAAGGGGGGGGGGGTAGTTACCATTGGATGGATAGATTGGATGAGGTAGAAAATAAAAGGGGTTCCAGGTTCAGTCACCGGTGAAATTTAGGCGTTCGAATCAGCTAAGCTTTTGGATCATGGCCAATCATCTCCCCCAGTTTTTTATTTGATTCTGCAGTATTCCGATCTTTTTTGTTTTTTGTGCTTGATTATCACTTTTTCTTATATAGATATAGATATATATATATATATATCAATGAGATCACCTAAACTATTACCTATGCTATACCTAGAAACTTTTCAAATGACATCGAATCCAACTTTTTATTTTAATTTTCGTGTTTTCTCCAGGCACTCTGGTCTTCTTGTTCTTGAGTAGTTCAACTTTCTGTGACTTTTTGATAACTTAAGGATTTCTGTTTTTGACAAGTTCAGCGTAATTTTGTTTTTTTGCTTTTTCTTTCTTCCCCTCTTTCAATTTTGTTCTGAATTTTCTAACTTTGTTTTATTTTTTTGTTCCCTGAATATTTTTTTTTGTTAATGTATTTCGAAATTAAAATTATACCCCAGTTTAAGAAATGCCTTTGGCTATACCAACTCATTAGTTTTGAATGTAAATGAAAACTATCGAAACGGTATTATTTTTTTCTTACGTTATTGTTATTTTGTTGTTGTTGTTGTTGGTTTTCAATTAGTGAGACGTGTTTCGTGTCAATTAATAATCTTTTTTTAAGGAATTTTATTTTTTTTTTGTTATCGGCAAAACATAAATTTTGTTGAAATCAAGTACCTGTAGTGCCGAAGCACAAACGAATCTTTACTTTTTTAAATTATTATTATTTTTATTTTATTTTGTAAATTTTCTAATTGGGATTTAAACTGCTTAATGAAACTATGGAATTCAAAAAGTTTCTTCTTATTTAAGTGACTTTAATGAAGGCTGTTGAAAATTATAGTTATTAAAAAACTAAAAAAATAACTAATTATATTTAAAAAGCTATATTCATTTGTTGAACTGGTTAGTTAAAAACTGAACATTTTAAAAGCTATCTTACACACGCAATTTTTGGTGCGGAGAAATTTGTGGTCAACTGGACACCAGTTTCTTTACCCAACCAATGAAAACTGGCTTCTAAGAAACTGATGTCACAGTTGTCCACAAATTGCTCAATTTGCCACACAAAAAAATAGTTGGAAGCCTTTGAATAATACGAGAAATTTTAGTTGTAAAAACTGTATAACAAAATACAAACAGTTTAAATTGGTACATGAATTTTACTAGTATGTGAATTTAATACTAATATACATACGTGAATTTTATAAGTGAATATAGTAAATGTCAACTAAAATTTATTTTAAATTTTACAAAATTTAAAATTTTATAGTTTTACGACATGCTACAAAATTCTAAAAATATTTTTTAAAATTTACAAAATTTTACAAAATTTTATAAAATTTGAAATGTAATTTTACAACATTCTACGAAAATTTTACAAAATTCACAAAATTTTACAAAATGTACAAAATTTTACAAAATTTACAAAATTTTACAAAAAATCCACAATTTTACCAAATTTTATAAAAAATTCACAATTTTACAAAATTTTGCAAAAATTGAAATTTGATATGAACATCTAATAGTGTATAAAAAATTTCAAAAATTGCTACAAATTTTGACAAATATTTAGAAAGTTTTACGAACTTTACAAAATATGAAATTTTACCAGAAATTTTACAAACTATAAATTTTTTGCAAATTTTACAAAATTTGTTAAATTTCATAAAATGTAAAAAAAAATGCTAAAATTATACAAAATGTAAAAAAAAAATGATAAAATTTCACAAAATATAAACAAATATATCAAAATATGAGGACTATTCTTTCGCGTTATTGGAAACTCGTCTTAATGGTGCGTGCCTCTTTACAGACTTCAATCATTTTTTTCTATGATAACTGAGCACTTTTGTAAATATATTCGCTAGGTACCTAAGTTTGCTTACGCTGTTAGTGGGTGGTGCTTCAGTAAAAAAATAGACTATTTGTTTTTCATTCGATTTTCTTTCACTCGATATGCTGTAGTTTATCGTGGAATGAACTTATCCCAAAATAGAAAGTTAGTTCAAAATAATATAGATACATTCGAGGAAATCTTTTGTATCATCGATTTTTTTTCCAGTTATAGAAGCTTAAAAACTTGTTATATTCATTGGTGCAAAAAAAGTGTTATTAACTTACAGTTTTAACAATTTCAAGGAAAACTCGTTTAAGTTCTGCACTTATCTTTGACACTTACTGCACAAATAATAATCTTTGTAAGTGTTTTGCTCAAAACATATGTGGCCTTTACTGTGTGTAAAGACCATCTGACACACGCAATTTTTTGGTGTGGCCAGTGGAGCAATTTGTAGCGTCTTGCTCAACCAATAAAAACTGGTTAGCAAAAAGCTGACGTCACATTTCTCCTCTTGTCACACCAAAAATTGCGTGTGTCAGAGGGTCTTTAAAGAAGGTGGAACTGCACTTAACACCTTCGAAATGGCATCTGTCATATTTTGACAAAAATCTTACTCAACACCCTTTTGCACCAATGCCTTCAATTCGTAACAAAATAACTGTTTTTGAAATCTATTGCAATTTTTGTACGTTTCTCGCCTTGCACCACGGTATAGCAGGAAAGTTATTGCTTGTTTTTGTTTAGTTTTTTGCTCTGATTCTATGCATAAGTTAATGTCGACTATCATTCATATTTTTTTTCCAAAAAAAAAAAAAAAAAAAATGCTACAAAAAATCTTTTATATATAAATATGTATTGTTATCTTTCAAAGATTTGCGTCAGAGTATCGACCGTTAGAAATAGGGATTTCGATCGTAAACATCAGTGGGGTCCCGGAAACTTCCTATTATAAACGTCATTGGCGTGACGTTCCGCCACTTTCATTTCGATTCCGAACACGCTTTAGCCATCGCCTCAATTCGATTTTCCAACTCGAAAGTAAATATTGATTCCAGAAAATTTTGACATTGACTCTCCACTATCTAGCGTAGCGGCAACGGACGTCGTAGTAGTAGTCGTAGACGACCAGTGAACGTGAAGCGACATATTAATTATTTGGTTGCATCCTTTGACATTTTTCTGCTATTGATCTCGTCGTTGGTCATCATTCGAAAAGGTTATCATGTCGCTCAATACTAATAGTTTTGTCGGTGATATTTCACATTGAAAAAAAAAATACTTCGCAGATATTGTACAGTGTCAGTTCCTCTATGAACTGGGTGTCGAATAATTGACAGATTTAGTGTAAAATGGTGTTAAGTAACGTTTTTGTCAACAACAAAAAAGACTTAGAAGCATTTTTCAGTGTGTTAGGTGCAATTCTACCTTCCTAAAGCATAATTTTGTACAAAACAACATCATGTGCAAAGATATTAGTGCAAGAAGTGTGTAGTAGACAGCAAGGCGAGTTCAGATTTTCAATTACGTTTTTCTCGAAATTGCGAAAACAAAATGTTACTTAATACTCTTTTACACCAGGCTCTTCAATTAACAAGTTAAGTCAAATTTTGCTAAAAATGAAAGGTCTAGTCAAATTTTAAATATGACTAAATGCTACGCATCAAAACAAAGCAACAAGTCTATATAAACATGGGTTCGGAAATACATACTCGTTTGCATGTCTACAACGATTTTGCGACATTATAAGCCTATGCAATTACGTGATTTTAACCTGTGTTATTTATCTCTTCATAAGAGAAGCATTTCTGGATCCATGTTTATATGGATTGTTTGATTCGGTTTAACGTGTAGCATCTGTAGTTAACATTAAACTAATCTTGTCAAATTTGATGGTGTAAAATTTTGTTATGATTAATTCTAATTATTATACTCTTTATATTAGCTTTACATGTGAGTGAGTTTATATGAAAACAAAACGACTCGATGGATTTTAATGAACGTAATGTGTATGGATTCGTCGTCGTGTATCGAGTAACACTGGCTATATAGCATCATTGAAAAACCAATATGGCGGACGCTACATGCCATATATCTTTAGACCCTGCTACAGGCTAAATGGCTCGATGGATTTTTATGAGGGTTCATGGATTCGTCATAGTCTCACGAGTGTCACTGCATATATGGTGTTAATTAAAAAAGCAATATGATGGATGCTATATGCTCATATATAAAGATTAAAGAGTATGTGTTTAAAAAGCATTTTTAATGTACTTGTTTAAGTCTAATCACTAGACCTTTTAGGAATAGTATCAGTTTCGATGCATTTCATCTGTTGATTCTCAACAACCTCGATTTCCACATTCGTGAGTTTCGGAGTCCTCTCGCAGATGATTGTTATCATTTAGTGTGCCACGGTTTTTTTCAACCATTGCGTGGTGCCATTTTGTGGTGCAAGATCTAAGATACTAGAACGTTATCTCGGCTGATGAAGGTTGGTCAAGGATAGGTTGGTCTAAAATAAGCTTTTTTTATATATATATACTGTAGGTAGGTAATCGAGTTATTGTTTGCAACGTTTCCAATCGGGTTATCGCTCGGACGTTTGGTTTAATTGGCCAACTAAAATAAAATAAGTGACCTACGACCTTGCAAATGAAAATCGAATTCGCTCTTGTTGCAACAGCAATTATGTTTCCAAATGGCGTGGTAATTGCGTCGTGTGTTGTGAGGCGCTCTCAAGGCCTCGGAAATTAATTAACACACCCGGGTTTGCATTAAAAGTGAAACACGTGCCTTGCTGCACACAACGTCTTTTCTGAACGTCTCTTCTTGCTGCCAATTTCCTCTTCACTCGCTACTTTTTTTTTTAACATTGTACCGACTTGTTTAGAAAACTTTTCTGTCGATAAATGAACCCCTTATATACTTATCGATCGATATGCTTTTCTCTTTTAACTTTTAACTTTTTTTTTTTCTTGAAAACTTGTTTCCCCCTTTTTTTACCCAATTAAAAGTTTAACGTAGCCTTGTTGTTGAAGGAAATAGACGTGGTAGTCATAGACGTTGATCATTTGGGCGACCGATTATCCGGAAAACACTCCAAATTAGCGTCATTGTCTTTTAGAAATGAGGGTTTAAAGTTTGAGTTTAAAATGAAAGTTCGATGTGATGCAACACAAATCAAAGAAGCAGTTTGAGTTTAGTGTTATATTCTTTATATTAGCTTCACTTGTGAGTGAGTTTGTGAGTGAACTGGAAATTGAACGTATACTGCCATCTAAAGCCGTTTATGAGAATATACTGTATAATCTAATGTACCAAAAAACCAAATTAAACGAAAACCTCATAAGGCCTTCGTATAAATCAAAAACCGCATAAGTTCAATGTAAAAAAATCGCATAAATAAATAAATCGAAAATTGCAGAAATCAAAAATGAAATTATTCAAAGCTCGCATAAACTAAATATTGAATTACTTAACGAGCACATAAATTAAAAAATATTTTTATTTAAATTCGCATATCTCAAAATTCGCATAAATCGAAACGTAGAAATCAAAAATTGAGTTTTTTGCATTATGTATATACATACGGTATATATGTATAATATGACAGTATATAAAAAGTGTGTTTAAAAAACATTTTTAATGTAGCCTACTTGTTTTTGATTTATTTTAGGTTTCACTAAGGGTTTGAGGTTTGATATAACAGTGTTAGACAACAAAGGTGGTTTAACTTTGGCTGTTTTAATGTTTGGATTTGGATTTCACAACACGCAAGAAACATTTTGTGTTGTTTAATCAAGGTTTATCACACAAAAACAAATTCCGTATTTGTTTTTAGTTGGTTTTACCAAGGTTAGATAAGTTAACGAGACCAGTCGTTAACTATATTAAGGTTAGAGTTTGCCTTTCCTATTTGGTCAGTAACAGAAATAAGGAACAACAAGTATATTAATGAATGGTGTGTCATGTGACTTCCGTTGGTGTTGAAACCACACTCTTGGAGTTTTTCTCAACAAAAGCTATTTCTCAGAGGTGTAAGCTGGATAGGAAAACAGGATATCATAGTATTACAAAGTGAAAAAAAAGGGGGGGGGAGGTTGGGGGAGGGAATCTTATTAGTTTTTTGTTGCCCAAGACAGAAAACAATTCCAGTTCTTGGACTGTAGAAAAAAAGGCAATTGAACAGCCATTAGTGGTTTCGATTCAATAGGAAGTTGAGATTACACGAACCTCCACGAATGAAAAGTTTTTGTTTCTTGTTTAATGAGATTTTCATTTTGTTATTTAATAGGATTTGTACTGAAGATCTACAAGTAGTTACTTGAAAGTTTCTGAGATGACTTTTTGTTGACGAAATCAAATACTTTGAGTTCTCGACTTACGCATGCAAGCCGAATGATGTTGAAGTTCGATGTTTATTGACATGCATGTTCGTTTTAATAGCGAAATAGGCAATGTCTAAAATTCATGATTTTTTTCATGCTGTTCAATAATGTTCACTTTGGTCACGATATTTAGAATTTCATTTCTTTTTAAAGATCTGTTGATGCATGTATTTGCATAAATCTATACCTTGAAAAAATCCAATGTTTATCGAATGATCAATGTGTATGATTGGTAAACAGATGTTGCCAAAGCTTATGATTGTTAAAACAGATGTTGCCAAAGCTAATGATTTTGTACCAAGAGCCTGGGTGAAGTCAAGTAAACGAATAAGCCCATGATCTCATAATTGCTGTTGTTATGCAAATGAGTATGAATTTTTGGACTCGTGTTTATATGGATTTTTGTATCGATGCATAACATTATGGTTAAATTTGGTCAGACGTTGTAGGAACACTACATACCATTAACAAGACTCAGCTCACCTTTGCGGTTGTAGCAAAAAAAATGACGATAGTTGGCGTTGTTAGTGCAAATGTCAAATGTCACGATCAGTCATGTCTAGATTTTGGAATTCGCGGTCTATCCGAAACCGAGAACCGCGGTTCTTCGATGAAGAACCGGAATCGCACAACCATCGTTGAGAACCGCGGTTCTCGGTTCTCTAAAATTATAGTTATTACTGCTTATAAGTATTAGTTTTAAATTATATCGTCAGTGCACCTTCAGTATAAATTATCTTTACATTAAATTTAACTTACTTTACATGTTTTGAT
>JAQIWH010002217.1:0-25890 GCA_034695005.1 Cryptops parisi | reverse complement strand
AATAATAATAATAATAATAATAATAATAATAATAATAATAATAATAATAATAATAGATCATGACACCAAGCATCAAACTATAGCAAAAGAAGGAAAAAGAAATTAAATATTTAAGGAAGTAGGCAACAGATTTGTAAAGAAAAACAAAAGTTTTGAGCAGATCAGCTTGCATTGACTGAAGTGCTTAAAACACGAATTAAAGGCACAAAAAACGTTGTGGCAGATATTTAGTAATGTTCAGCTTAAAGCAAATCAAACCACTGTTTTGTAGTCAGACGAAAACTTACTACACATAAACTTTATAGACTTAATCGAGAACGTCAATTTTTGGATGGTAAATTATCGTATACAAAATTGCAATCAGAAATCAAACTCAAATCTCAAATACGTAAAAAGCTTTTGGAAAACTTGGTCTTACACGACGACGACGACATACATCTCCTCTTTAGAATTAAAAAATATATTATTCTACAAGAAAACAGTCTATACAATAAAATAATCTATATTTTAAATAAAATAACTATCTGTATGGCATTGTACTTAACGTGTACGATATAAGTGACTAGGCGAAAAAACGATGATGGTAAACTGACTTGGTATAGAGATGAAGGATGGCAACCAATGGCTATTCCTCTATACAGAGTAAAACTGAGTCGCAGCGGACGACTGCAGTTCTATTTGCCCCATCTTGAATTGTAATCGTTGTAACCATTTCAAAAGGATGTGAGTCGTAGAAGAAATTTCATCTTTGGTCTGTATAAAAGGACTTCTGTCTTCACACAATTGAAGACGTACTTGCAAATGTCCAGGCAACTGTATCAGAAAGAAAACAGAAAATATGTATAAAACGTGTGAATTTGTTTAGTTTTTAGGGAGCAATGTAAAATTTAAAGAAAATTTTTATTAATCTTAATAAATCTTAAATCAAATTGAGTGGTTATGCTTTGAATAACCAACTATCACAAAACACTTCAACAGTATATAGTGTAGTTGGTGTATATATAAACCGATCTTTAGTGTCAAGTACGACATGGTATACAGTCTAGTGTGTCATGAGACAATTGTTAAATTGAGGAACATTGTGTTATAATAAGCTATGCTGAATTCTTTTATTCAGCAACAATTTGATAAATAGTAATATAAAAGCCAAATTAGATCATGCAATTCATGAACCATTTGGAAAGACAGGTGTTCCTACACATAGCTAGTAAGATTTAAAAGGCTTTAACAATAAAAGTCACTTACCTGCCCCTGGTAAGCATAGAACAGTGGACTCCAAAGTGGAAATATCTGCAATAATACAAGATTTATTACAGTTCATGAGATGTCATTACACCACCAGAGTCACATTGTGTATTCGACTCGAATACAGTTTAATTATCTTACTTTAGCCAACACAGTTGAGTTACATTCCAGTAAGGCTTCCATAAGACTTAAGAAGTGAAGATTGACCATTTCAGCCAGCTAGAAAACAAAGACAAAAACTCAGGTTAGATGCAAACCTAATTAATTTCAAAATACAATGCTGATTTGAATATTGAAAAGGATTAGAACAGAGATGGAAAAGTTTTATCACTCACGATCTTTGAATGGGACAGCAGTTGTAGTATACTCGGAGTAACTTTAGCCCAAAAATCAGTCAAAGTAATAGAAGCTGCATTGTGATGTTCACTGCCTGGCGGGTTTAGCGAAGCCATTTGCTCACAGTACATGGTCCATAACTGGAGTAATATAATATCAATTTTCATTATAAAAAATACTCATTACAAAATATTTTTTGAACACCATAATTGATATAACTACAGTGTGAACCATTCAAATCATTTTTATTTAAAAAATATTAACTTACTTGACAGAGAATGAATGCATGAAATAGGGATGACATATGAAGAACAGAAGCCTAAAGGGGAACCAAAATGGTTAAACGTTGTTGAATATTTAAACGTTATAAGCAGAAAGTATACCATGCTGAATGAAAACTAATGTGGAGCAAGTAACTGCAACATTTAAGTGGTCCTTCAAGTCTTACTATATAGACTGAATTAAATGATGCTTAGGTTAAAGTCATGTTATTTTTTGCGTTCAAATAACTCATCCTTTACCTTAGATTGCTCTGCAAAGCCCGTCAGAATCACTTGTATGTGATCGGCAACATGGCAGCTTGCCTCTAGAGGTATTGGTTGGCATACGAGGCTGCTATTATTGCCAAGCATTGCAGTGTGAGTTAGAGCACCCAAAAGGAGCCAAGATAGAAGGCGAATGTGAGCAACACAGTCTAAAAATTCCTTTGGGCTACAAATAAAACAAATATGTTAAGAGCACTGTTAATAAAAAAAAGAAGTGAATTTACCGATTCTATAATGTGTTGATTGACAAACATTCTAAACAATTTTCTAAATTATTTTTTTTAGTAACAAAATTAAATCACAAAATTGGACGATGATACTATTGGATAAACTTACCCTTGTTGCACTGCTGTTGGTGGATTGCAGAGCCATGGAAGATATCGACTAATAGCTCGGTTATCTCTGTTGTTGCCTCTCGTTATTTCTAGAGCTAGATATTGTGCCATTCCTGCCTTGAGAGATGCCCCAAGAGTATCTTCATTCAATCCCATCATTGTGCCTTTGAAGTTGCTCTGTAGCCAAATAAGTACCGCATTATAATTGAAGGCTTGCCCAGAATAACGTTGTATGTTACAAGAATTCAATATTGAGATTATTATAGAAAACTGTGCCTCATATATGGGCCTAGCTAGTGCTGTCAATAGACAAACTCATACCTCTCTAAAACATACATATATCGCTTAGTCATACTCCATGAACTCTCCAATAAAGTATCTAGTAGACCTACAATATATTTAGTCATCCACCACTAACAGTATTTGTATAGGTAAACGTTCCTTAGACTGCATGTACGTGTACAAACTAGGTACTCTATGCAAATAGAACATCTACTGTCCATGAATATTAGATAAGACAAATCTAACGCTCGTGGATTATAGGTAATTAAATGTAAACTTATAGTAAATACTACTATCTAAAAATAAACATTATTGAGCTCTACGTCAACTCTATGGCAGCAGCAGCAGCAGTAGTAGTAGTAGTAGTAGTAGTAGTCTAATATTACACGTATGAAGTGACTCAATCTACTGTACAACTGACTAAAACTACAAATAGCTAATACTGTTTTACAAATGGTTAAAATTACAAATAGCTAAAACCAGTTGCGTCAGTCACTAAAGTGGTGTAATGTTGTCACCACACCGGGTGACAACAAAATGACTGTAGGCTAAATAAAATGCTTGGGTAAGTGTTTCAGCAATAATTTACCATTTCTCATAAGATGTAGGGCTTATCCTTGTAGTTAGTAATAATTACAAACATCATCTACCTGTAATGTTTTTGTAAGGCCAGCTTCAATGTTAAATATATTCTATCAATATACCTACAACGCTAAAATTATTTACTTTACATTCGCATTACTTAGCTATAGCTATGCGCGATGTTATGCTGGAAAGCCTTCAAAAGCTGTAGCGATGCGCTGTGCCCGGCAGGAAAACACTATAAAGTTGTAGCTATTCGCTGTGAAAGCTAAAGTTTTATTTAAAAAAATAATTAAATTTATGGTAAATCGGTGATTAAATCACGTGATACAATTAATAGTAGGCGCTCACTAACTTTTTTAATACTCCATAACATAATATTTGATATCACCAAAAAAGGTGTTACACGTGCTGTTTTAATATTCTAATGCGCATTCGTGCTTGACACTTCGAATAACATTTTTATAGCTGACAGACAAGGTTGACATAATGTAGATTGTGGTGACACCATGCGTTACTACACTGGGTGACACCAACTCTAGTGATGCCACTGGTTAAAATTACAAATAGCTAAAATTTGTATAAACCCAAGAAGGAACATATTTAAAGAAAATGTCTAATGTCTTGTGAAACAACAATTCATTTGTGAGTGTTTAAAAAAAACTGACAATTTATTTAAAACTTGTTCCCACTTGATATACAGTACATTATGTGACTGGTAGAAACGTACCGGTATATAAAGCTTGATGGAACCAGTGACGAGTGGTTCGTTGACTGTGATCGTCTGCGACACGATGGACGACGAGCGCTCGTCCACGTAATCGGAGGGAACCGCTGAGAGCGACATTGCGCTACCCAAATATTTAGGTTTTCCCAAACGGATCTTCCGTCGCGTGCGCATGCGCCATATGCCGGCCATTGTGACGAGGACAAGCACCACCAGCAATGCCCCAAAGATGAGTGCGTAGCAATATGTACCACAAACTTGCTCTTCGGCAGCGACTGCAATTGGATCAAAAGATCATGAAGTTACCATTTTATTCACAAAATTACCCAAGTACTGCTTATAAGAATTTGTGTCACCTGGAATGGGATCACCTACAGGATCGTTGTACTGGATGTCTGGAATATCTTGAATGATGGTTCCATTGTACTTCACTGGGTTGAAAGTCACACAGTTAAGGTTATGCCCAGAGACCTGAGAACGCTTATCAGCTTGCTCCTCAAAACATGTGCACATCTTGGACAATGAATCACAGGTACAAATGCCCATAGCATTATTCAATTTAATTCCTTTGTTTTTGGGATGCTTGTTTTGAGGAACGACTTTTTCTGTAACATCGTGAAAGTGTTTGCTTTTAGTAAAATCAATAGCAGCATTATAAACTAATTACCGAAAAAAAACTCTTCTATATTGTTCACCTGCACAGTCTTGAGGACAAATATCCCAGTGGAGTCTCTCCAGTTCGTCGCATTCACCATCTAGACATGATGTAAGATCTGCAACGCAAGTACTACTCCGTACTCTATTCACCCAATGGCAAGAACCGCCAGTAATGCCAAGTCCCCAACTCCGATCACAACTCCTGCCGTTTTTATGTATTCCACACGTGTTTAGGGTAACTGCTGTCGAAATAAAATTGCTTTTATATTTTGCGCTAAAATGTTCTGCTAATACAGCAGATCGAATACAAGATTAAACATACAGCTGAAATTAGACTTACCATGAGATTCGTTTTCCAATTTGCTTTCATCTGAAAACACCACATTGAACGTTACATTACCAAAAATCTCGACATACGACCAGGTTCATCGACATTACAAATGTTAGCAGCAATGTATAGACTCCAGGTATTCTACTAAATGCCAAATCTGTTGGAATGTATGAAATTGTCATTGAAGTGGTGACGTTAAACCAGACTTGAGGTTAGTTTAACTTTTTTTAGAAAATATTGTTAACTAACTAACCTAAACAGTTGTATGACCTACAAGGTGTTATTTCATACTTTGACAATAAAAGCTATGGAATGCTTGGGTGATTCTATACATTGCCGGCAACACAAACATTAAATGATTAATTACCGTTAATTAATAACTGTTTACGTTCACCGACTACAGTGATATTGATGTAGGTGGCATTGTTCAGGTTTGGAACAGTTTCTGATACCCAACGTAATCTCACTCTAATCACGTAATGTTCGGGGACTACGTTTAAAAGAACGCAATTCTTGACGTATACAATTCCTTCGGTTGGCGTAACACCGAATAGATCATTCGCTGCAAGTGAAAAAGTAGTTGATTGCTCTTCTGGGTCTTCTAAGGTGAATTTAATATCGGTCGGTTTTCCTAGGTGCTTGTGAAACGGGCCTAGAATCTAAGTGGCGTTAAGTCGTTAATTATTCGAAACATTGAATTGAAACAAGCTCAGATATTATCGTTTGAACAACTGAAAAATTATTTACTCTTGTATAATTAGTGAAGTCTGGATGAATGGCTATATCATACTGGTGCGATATTTCGTAGGTGATGGTTTTGTTATGAATAACAACGTTCAGAGTCGTCTAAATAAAAGTAAAAGGGTGAATAAAATAATAAAGTGAAAGAAAAGATTGGAAGAATAATCTAAATGAAAGGCCTTCAGACAATATAATGATAAGCCACTTTTTTTTTTGGCGAGAAACTCCATAGAGTTCCATAACTAAGCAACAAGGTAATTCTCTAGATTATGTTGCCAGTTTCTTGAAAATCCAATAAATGGTAAAGTGACAAGCTAGCAACGGTACTGAGGAAGAGTTTTAATGTAAAAATGTCAGTTTTAGACGTCATCATTATATTGCCCGGAGACTTTCAAATGATCTCGACAACTCAATAGAATATCAATTTTAGTTACCTGGTTAGGTCCAATGTTAAGTGGCATATCTAAGTCCACATAAACTACGCTGAAGCGATAGGACTCGCCTGGAAATGCTACCTTTCGTTTTGCCGTCAGAGCTACAAGAGGTTCAACTTTGTTTTAATTCCTTCAAAGAAGGAAAATTGGGAGATAAACTCATTTTCAAGTCCACTGTACCTGACTTGTAGAATTTTGTGGTATCAAACCTCTCTAACGATACACTGAAAAAATCGAGTGTATCGCCTATCAATTCTACGGAATAGGTGGAATCTTCCTCATCTTGATCTGTGATGAAAATCTCACTTGTCAGATGCAATTTTGAACCCTGCAATGACAAACCAAATTGACAGTCAATTTCATTAGTGCTTTTGGGACGATTAGAACTGTTACATACAATATCAACTATAGTAATTGTAAGGCAACAGATAATGAAGAGAATTGGAATCATTTCTTCTAGTTGTAGACAGTAGTTACCTCTGGCAGTTCTTCGTTCAACTCAACGTCGATGTCGAACCCATTCACCAGACATGGCGCGTTGTCATTGACATCACCTATTGTCACATGCCCCGATAGAGACTGGTTCGAGACAATTTCATTACCCACTCTGATAGTGCAGTTGACGATGAAATCGAAATCCTTGTCACTCTCCTTGTCCAAATAATTCAGTGTACGGATGTATCCATTGGGCGAGTTAATGTCGACGTGCTCCCCTGAAATGGTTTGAAGAAGCGTAAGAAACGAAATGTCAATCACTACTTAGTTCAGTCTAGCATGGATAATAGTTACTCGGAGTGATGTTGTAAGTGACACTATGGTCAGGGCATATTGCTTTGTAACCAAGGAATCCTGGGCTGCTAATGACTTGCGCCGGGTCGTTTTCCATCACGTGAAGCGTCAGTTTGGTTGACGATAAGAAGCACGAGTTTTTCGGGGGTTTAACGCACCACGTGTCCTTTGACCTATTGTCAAACTTCAGTGTCACTTGGATGGTTGACGACGGCTGATAGCTGCTGTTGTCATCATGTTGATCCAATGTTGCGTGAACGGTGAATGTCACTGTCAAACAAACATAAGACTGTCATATGAAATTTTATTTTATTTTATTTTTATAAAAGTAACATTTTTTTATGAAAACTATTTTTATATATATAGGAACTAGTCGTATTTCACTGAAAGTTTATATATCTCTTTTGTTCAACCACATAGGCCTGCATGTCAAAAGGATGTTTTTCGAATTCCATGAACATGACAACAGAAAGTCGAAATATTTACATATCGTATAACAGTGGAAGTGACCAAAATTTCAAATATATTTGTACTAAATTAGTGTAAATGTAAAATTTCCATGAATGAATTTGTATAAAGAACTTACAATATGTGTACACAGTAGGTTTCCAATTTATGTGACTTCCATATACAGGTACCGGTGTGTAATTTCACTACAGTGGAATCCGGTTATTGCAATTACGTATATTTTCAATCTGGCCATTCTTATCGTAGGTCCTATCATACTGTTCAATGTATTTTCATATAATGTTTAATGTCATCAGCCGGTTACTGTTATCAAAAAGCACTAGCTCCCAAATTATCATATTACAGTAATCGGATTCTACTGTATTACGCGACGAGAAAATCATTTCCAAAAAACCACATATCCTAACAAATTTCGCTATTGTGCGATTTTATGCAATTTTACACAAGTAGACTTCTTGCACCTGCTGCTCTCATTTCACATTGTATACGCCAATGTAGGCTACTGGCCCTGGCTTGAGTACTGGCCCTCACGCTGACATTTCTCGCTGTAGTGTTATTCGTTCTATTTCATTTCGGACGTTACGCATTACAAATGATGCTACGTCAAGACAAAGCATACAACCATGATTATAATCAATTCTCGGCCATAGCCAACAGTCAACTACATAACAGTAATAGCATTTCATAACTATTATATTTAAAATCATAAAACCAGTTGTTACCACATGAAGGTTAGAAACATGATTAATGATGGAATATATTTCATCATATATTATTGTCATAAATTTAAATTTTTTTTTTTTAAAAATTGAATACAAAACTTCCTCGTGTCTTTAAAAAATTATTTAACGACTCTTTCTGGAAAGTTTCCTTTTTTATATTCAATAGTATTTTTCAATAATATTCTCTTCCTTGATCCTTGTTCAGAAACCATCTTAAAAAACAACATATACGAATATTTTAAAAAACAAACTGCTTTATGTACAAATATTTATAATGTTAAAATAATTAAATACTCCATAATTGAAGTAAATTTTTATGTAAAAAATATAATAATTAATTGCGTCATATTAGTTTGAAAAGGTAAAATAGATTTTTCATACACAACCTATAGTAAAAAGTATAAAACAAAAAATAAGCTAAATCCAATTCGTATAATTGGAAGAAAAATCGATTTATGGACAAAAGAAACGAGCATAATCATATTAAGAAGATTTTAAACAAATTGTTTTAAATTTACTTCTTTTTTAATTAAGCTCTCGGTTTCATAAAACTAATTAGTGGTAACAAGTGCAACAGCTTTCTTTCACATTTTCTTTTAAATTTGGCTTTGAAGATGACACACCTAAACAGAGACGTCTTTTGACACTAAACCTTTAATTATGACGACACTTATTATTATTTTTTTAATTTCCATTTTTTTTTATATTAAAAAAAAAGAAGTTATAATAAAATAAATTTTTTTTACGTCAATAAATCATTTCTGACATATGGATTTAATTTTCCTGTATTATTTTTTGTTAAATCTCCAACTCAATATTTTTTATCCGATTTGGTGCATAGCAGTAGTGTAGGTAAGAGAGATATAAAAGTGAAAATCCGCATTTTGTAATTATTTTGTATTTTAATTATAACGTTTCACGTGCTTAAGTAGAACAACCTAGTTCATCGTGCGACTTTTGTTTGATGTCACGAAAAACGTCAATATTGACGTCAGTGAAGCGAATCGCGTGCTAAAAGAGAAAAACAAGGATCACGAGGAAGCAGGACGTACCGTGTCATATTGCTTTCTATGCACACCTGATAAATCTCCTGATTTTCATTATTTCTCTTCTTATCAAACCTTCCTTGTACTACAAGCAAAACACTATATCGCTCTCTGTGTTAGTTAAAAAAAAACGAACCGTAATAAAAAAATATATATTTTAGTATGTTTTTGTTTATATACAGGATGTCCTAAAAATAAACGGGAAAAACGGTTTTTTAACGGATTGATTTGAATTGCTTTGAATGACTTATAAAAACCATATTTATAAAATACATTTAAATTTTATAACTCAAAACTAAAAAAAAAATGTAAAATCTTTTTGAGATATCGAAATTGTTAGAATTGACGGCCATTATACAGCGTGTTCCAAAGATGTATGCACACTTTGACAGTCAGTAACACACTAAATTTTCGTTAAATTAATCCCTACAGGTGTATAAACTGGTTTCAAAGAATGGCTGAAACAAGAATAAGCTTTAAGAACGGTAAATTGATTGTTAAAGTGCTACTGGAAGATCAAAGACACTTTGGCCATTAAAAGCTATTGAAAGAGAATACACTCAATGATGTTTGCAATTCCACTGGTCGGTGGTATTGACGGTGCGCGGATTTAATATTCTGCATTTATATTTTTTGATTATTGAATTATAAAACTTAAATGTATAAATATGGTATTTATAATCATTCAAAGTGGACATGCATTCTTTTGGAACACCCTGTGACTGTACAAGTATTTACAATTAACATCATTCTAAAATCTTTGTTCTGTATAAACGAGTCAGGAAGGAAGGAAGGAAGGAAGTATTTTGTACACAAAACATTTTTAATGTAATGCTGTCATGTAAAAAAACCGAGTGAATTTTACAAATTATGTTTCAACTTTTGAAATCACGATCCAAAATTCCGGTTTATTCGAATTATGTAAAATATGTCATCTTAATAAGAATAGGTCAAGTCTACGTGTGTGTGTATGTGACAGTAAAGAAGGCTTTAGCCCCGCCCATCGAGTGACGTTACTCATGCCCCCGTGTAATAGCACGGGTCTATTTCTAGTTTCAATATCAAAATCAATAAAAAATATCGATAACTATCGGTAAGTTATCAAACAAATGATTGTAAATTAATACTGTACGTATAACGTACATATTGTTTATTAAATGTTCTTGTTTTTCAACTTTTAAAATGTTCTTGGCTTTTTAATACCGGTATCAAACCTGACATATGCATTGAAATTCTGGGTTATGCAAATTTTTATTTATCCGAAATAGGCAATCCCATCACATGCGGATAATCAAGTTTGTGGTGTAATTTGAACTCATTTACGCTTTAATGCTCCCTAAAACATCGACCCATATCAATTATATCGCTCTTCTATAATATCGATCAAAACTTCTAGCATCTGTTTTCCAAAAAAAAAAACTGAAGCAAAAGTACTGTATCACCCTAATATACTATATAACTTGTATATAATGTCTGTCATCTTACATGGTATGTTCATATACGGTATCTACTTTTTCAATTAACTATTATGACAAAAACGTAAGCTCTTGGGTGTTTGTTTGTTTTTTTTCAATTGAATTTCAATGTTTTGCCAACAGAGGACTCACGTCTCTGGTGACGTTTCGAAATGGGTCGCGCGAGTTTCAATTTGCGAGTAAAATGGCGGTGTTTAATCCAATACTTTTTTTCATGTCGAGTCGTGGATTTTCTTTTCTTCATTAGATAACAGTTGCACATTCATCTCAAGTTTTGAAACCCACCCTACTTCAATTTTTAAATGTTTATCTCCTCATTAAGTTGACATGTTGTTGGGTGGAGTGTTATCAGCGTCTGTTACACACGATTTTAATCATCGATTGGTTTAAGAATGATCTCTCAAAATGGATGTTGTGGTTAGTATTAACAAGATTCATTTCTTAAAACAGTGGCATCTGCCGTGTAATTCGAGCTGTGATTATAGATTTGAGAACCCACATCAATTTGTTTATTGCATATGTGATCAATTTCTTCGTAGCAAGCTTATAGAGCTCCAGGAAGCATCTTTATTAGCTAATATAGCGTGGTCATAAATTAAGAGTACGTAGCAATAAATTCTCAGCATTTAGAGATTTATTGATACATTATATATATTTATGTATATATCGCGACGTGAGGGTAACAAGGTTCTATGTAAGGTTGTTTTTTTAGTGTAAGAATTTTTTGAAAAATGGAGTTCAAATAGTTCTAGCACCTAAAAATGGTACCGGTAACATAAAATGGTCTTTCCTGTGAATTTCGAATGTACTTTGTACCCATGTGACCTTTGAATGGGTTACTTAGTGCATGTTATAAGAAATCATCTTGTCTAGTTTTTGCTACCTCATGATATGCAGAAAGCAATTTGCTATTCTAGAATCATCATTATCAGTGAAAGTAACAAAGTTCTAACTGCTTTCATACAGGTTAGGTTCATATTTTCACCAATATTATGATAGGTACACTATCATTGTGTATCTTTACACACTTTTGTATTGCAGTAATGAACAAATGATGGTGTTCACAAATTCAGTGCTGATACCAAAACACAAAATGTACTACTAACATTCAATTAAACATACTAATATGAAACTTTTTATGATACAAATTCGTAATATAATCAAACATCACAGTATGAAATTAAATTTACATTTTGTAACAAAAATAGCAGTGTTAGTATTAATTTTTTCATATAATTACTTTTTGTAATACGACCTTGTTAATATTTGTCTGTCACCATTTTGATGGTTCGCTGTAACTAAAACTCAATGAAAGGAAAATATATAAGAGATAAAATTCTACAACTAAAATTATTTTCGAATGTGAATTGGTGTGGCAGCCTACTAATGAATCATTCTATATTGGAATTGAGGTAAAAATGGCACGACTGAAATAGTTTTATTTTATAGCAGTTTTATTTTATTACTTGTAGCATTATTAAGTTTTTTATTATATTGTATTGATATTCGAACACCGATTCAGCAATCATACATTTAAAACGTTTTTTTTTGTTTAACTAACCTAACCCCTGACCACCAAACTAATAATCCAAGTACAAGCAAGTAACACTACAAGCGAGGTCGGGCGTCTAACCCCCCAAGTACCTAATAATTAACTATTAATCCTTTAATAGCGGAGTGAAGAAAGTTGATTTTATTTTCAGTCGTGTCCTTTTTACCTACTGTACTTTCCACTTGTGTCATTTTTCGTCACGATTCGTCAGCCAATTCTAGTTTCGACTAGTCACCAATTTTAATGTATTTCGGGTTTTGACGACAATATTTATAGACTGTACATTGATAATCGCGAATATACAATCTTGGGGAGCACAATCGAATATACACGTACGACTCTAACCATAGCTTTTATAGGTTCGTGTATTAAAGCAAATATTTCCGTGAACCTTGTTTTATATGTAAAAATTTTTAAACACAAATATGTGAATGGAGATTTAATAGAATCAATGTTATTAATTTATTTATTTTTGATTCGATTCATTGTGTGTTTGAATTATTATTTTTAAAAAAATAATAAATTACGATTTGGTTTGAATGTCCTCAACGACGCATTAGAGAGATAAATCCTTTGACAATAACATCACATTTGTTAATGCAAATAACCTTTTATCTACGGAATTGGAATTGCTTTATGGCTTTTGTACTGTTGACCATAATCTGTCGAGAATTAATAACCACCATTGTTTTCTTGTTTTTCCGGCTCCAAGATAAAAGCCGAATCGATTGCTTTGTCGTTATATAATTTTGTCTGTTGGGAATGCTCAATTTATCTTTGTCTCTGTTTCTTTAAAGACATTGAAGGTGGATCACCGTTGCGAAATGGACATGTGCAAATTGTCACCATACAAACTCAAGTTACCATTTTTGGAACCTGACAAGCCGTGATAAAATAAAATTGATGGCTGGAGCTATCGAACCACCTGACACTGTCAAAGGATTCACATTGGGTCATTCTTGTCAATGAGCTTCAAATGGTGAGTATTAACACGTTTCTGTATTTTTTTTTGTCTGTATTCGTTATGTCCTGAAATAATTTATTTTTGACACTTTTGAGAAGTGTCGATGTCAATGTTTGTGATGATTCGTCGTGTCGGTCGATAGAAGTTCATTACAAAATATTAATACGCATTCCTTAATCAGCAAGATGCATTGCTTCATTGAAGCATATATGATTTATAAATGATGGTTTTATAAACAAGTGCAATGATGGATTATACTCAATATTTTCGTGGAATATTGGATTTATCAGTTTAAAATGTACTTATATTTCTGGGAATGGTACTTTGAACTTATCATGCTTCAGTGAATGTTATGCCACAGTGTATCAAGGTTGAAGGGTGGAATTTTTACAAGACTATTCCTAGCAAAATGAGCACAAAGTTATTGTTGTTTTCAGTGTTTCGAACATATTGACGTATAGTTTTGTGGTACCGTACGTATCAGAGTAATAGTAATAGAGTTGTAACAGTACGTATCAGGGAGTACATAATAAAGTTGTAAATGTTGTATGTACGTTTAGTAGTAATAACACTACTAATAGTACGTTATTTAAATTTTAACTTACCGAAACTAGTGTCTATGGGTATAGATACCAGTTTAGATTAATTAAAAATACACTTAATAATTTATTATTAATCATAAAAGTACCGGTAAGCTGTTTTTCGTTTGTTTAATTTAACCCAAACTGACACCTGTATCTGAGCGCCACAAGCGGCTTCTCGGTTAACAGAAAAGTGCTAACTCTAATTTTGCTAGTGGTACCACCAAAAACACTATGGATAAGTTTGGGTTCATTCCGGATTATGATTTCCGAATCTGAGATTATCTATCATTTACCAAAAAAGGTTGTACAGATTATCTGTAATTTTCATCACAGTATACGCTTATTGTGTATTATGTTTGTTGTAAAAGTTTAATATTCACAAAGGCATATTAGGCCTAGTAGTACAGTATTACAGAGTGACATTTTGATAAAATTGTCAATAGATGTAACCACCGTGGGTTTGAAATTTGACTAATGTTAAATTTAATTTCGTAAAACTAAATCCAGTTTCGTTATGAATCGAGTCTATGTTATGAAATAGATGTTGAGAAATGGCTTTATTCAGCAAATTCACTTACTTGATATGTGTGTGTGTGGGAATGCATGAATGAACGTGACATGAAAAGTGACAGTTTCCACGAGGCAAATGTAATATTATTCTTCTGCCAACAGTCAGTTGCCATGAAGAATGATGAACAAGTAAAAAAAAATATGGAAATGAAATTTATGTTGACTGTTGGACGTCTTCAAATAAGATTCACACTATTTAGAATGATTTTTAACTCTTTTTGTATTCGATGATGTTTTTGAACTTTAACGTTTTTATTTGAAATTCCAGGAATGCAAATAGAAAGTTGTGTTTTTTGTTTTTTTTTGGTAAAGTTGTAGCTTGTCAAATGAACCATTCGTTTCGCCTAATGCCATCGTTCGTCACTGTCTCCAATTTGGATTTTCGTCCAACATTTGTCATGTATTGTCTACCTCTTTTTAGACTGATAGCGTTCATTGCAGCTGCTTCACTTTTGACAGTTGAAAAAAAAAATTGAAAACACCATTTCTCATTTATCATTCGATTTTTCAAGCTGCTTTTGTTGGTCATCTTTTTTCTTCTACTTCTATTTATATACTTTATGGTTGGTACTATCGAGAAATATGTGAAAACAGGTGAAGTATATATTATCGATTTGTTACTATTTAATATACTTGGTACTATAGAAATAGATGAAAATAGTTGAAGACATCTTATCGATATATGTTACCGGCAATATATAGAGTAGAACCCGGGAAATCTATGGAATACCAAGGCTAATTTAGGCAATTTATGAAATTTGCATCGAAATAGTTACGTTAGACCAAACGTTAGGTTAGTTTCAAATTTAGGCCTAAATGTTTATTTTAGACAAAATATACTAACCTAAACAGTTGTATATAAGATGTTGTTTCATACTTTGCCAAACGAGGCTAGGCATTTTTATACTCTTTATATTACAGTCCAATGTACCAAAAAATCATAAGCGAGAACCGCATAAATCAAAAACTGCATAAGTCCAATTTAAAAGAATCGCATATATAAATCAATAAATCGCAAATTGCAGAATGGACTTACTCAAAACTCGCATAAATCAAACATTGAATTTGCATAAATTTAAATTCGCTAAAATCGTAATTCTCGCATAAATCGAAACGTGCAGAAATTCAAAATAGAATTACTCAAAACAAGCATGAATCGAATATCGAATTATTCAAAGATTGCATAAATTTTAATTCGCATAAATCGAAACATCCAAAAAGCAAAATTTGATTATTTTTATTATGCATGTACATACAGTATATTTGTATATGACAGTTTATAAAAAGTGTGCTTAAAAAGCATTTTTAATGTACTTGTACTCTATACATTGTGGGTAACATACTGTATATACTAAATACACTGTCATTTTCATTGCATTATGGTACCTTATTATATTTATTGATCTTTCGAAGTACTATACACTTCATAGGCAAACATGTTCAACCTAACATAGTTATTGTTTTGTGAGATTGAAATTTTCCCTTTTTTGTAGTTTCATGTTTTTCAATGAGGGTCCTCTAATGTTGAAAAGCGCATATGGTGAAGAATATGCTGGCCTGAAGAATTGATTTCTTTTTTATTTTAAAATATTTTTTCTTTTTCGAAAAGGTTGAAAAGGTTTTTCCTTTGCTTTTTTATCATTTCTTTTTCTTTTTCTCTCCTGCTTGCAGTCTGTTTGACTGGCCTATTGATTATTGGAAAAGCCCCCTTCAATATTTGACTTTTGAGTTGTATGTGATGAGAATTTTCAAATGCGAAAAAGATGATACGTAATTTAGAATACTACGAAGAGGATGGTGGTGTTGTTTTATTGCAGCGAAGAATGAAGTTGAGAGTTTATTAAATGAAACCCATATAAATCCTTTTTTTGGGGGGGGGGGTCAGGATTCTTTAGCGGTTAGCTATTAGTTTTTTAAAACATTGATTTTGACTAATGCGTATTGAACGAAGATGGCTTTGGTTATGTGTTTTGAAGATGGATGGTAAGGTAGTTAGAGCTAGTTATATAAACTAAACTACTGTAAGTTTTACACTCAAGTTGTGAATAGAATACGGTAAACGTATTCTGTTCACTGTAAAATTATATATGGTAATTAGGGCGTATTGTACAGTATATACAGGGTGTGAAGTGAACAGTGTTAAAACTAGCTTATACAGGGAGCACCAGTATGCGAGTTCTGCATATCGTCGGCTTAGAGTGTAAATCTGGTAACTCCATTTTAGCAAGTTTACAGAAGAAGCATAATGGTACAGTAATTAAAAATACACGAATTATATAGTGAAATCACACATTTACATTATGTTAGAATTCAAATTTGTTGAACTGATTTTCTTGGTTGTCTTTGCCTTTCAAATGGTATGGTAATCTCAAAATGGAGTTAAAAAGTTTACATTCTAAGCCGACGATATGCGATTTTGCGAAGATTAATGCACAACACTAACCTCGCATAAATCGCTTCTATATAATTTTTATTTTTTTTTTGACACGTAGTATAAAACCATATGTAATGTGAACCAGCCATTTCATTGCACCCATTATGAAAATTACTTTGCACTTTACACTAATCAGATTCTATTCAAGATTTTTGTTACATTAAAGCATCTTTAACCACATTAACCGAAAAGTAATTACGCACTAGATTAAAGGAATTGAACCTTTTGCTGTGTAAAACGTTAACATGCCTACGTTAAGCACAAAGTGACAGTTGACTGAGGTGTCGTAGAGCAGTGATATTGATAGGCGTGTCGAAAGTGATGAATAGTGTTGATGAATGGGAACCACATTAGCCTGTGGAAAAATTTTAGCGATTGCGTCAAGGAGTCAATTTATGAGGCTGTTATTGTTCTTCCTATAATTGCCACCAACGATGGAATTTTGCAGCCCAATAATATACGGCTATGTTGAGGTCGACGGGGGAGCGAAAATTAAGATAAATCAGAAACAGAATGAGGCTGACAAAACAAGTCGCTAACAAGACTAGGATAATACGGGTCACGAAGGTTTTAGCAAAACGTTTCTGGCGAATTCCAGGAATGTTTCTCCGAAGATGTTGGAATTGGTGAGAAAAAAAAAATTAGCTAAGTGGAAAAATTTTTGGTTTGGCGGCGGTTTTCCAGATTCGAAAGTTTATGGTCTTCGAAGCGGATTAAGTTTACACGATGGTACCAGTTGCCATAAAATAGAAGTTGTTTTTTCCATATACATATTTTTTTAGTGTGAAGGAATTGGGAAGTTTCTTGGAACCCCGTAGAGTTGTTATAAATCTTTCATGAACAAATATTTGTGTTTTCCAGATTTTGGAAATAAAGCTGGACATCGCTTATAGCTAAATAACTGTATACAGAGTGTTCCTCTGAAAGATCTAGTCAAATTTCAACCACAGATGTTGCACATCAAAACAAATCAATAAACCCATATAAATATGAGTCCATAAATGCTTCCCTTCCGAGATAACACAGGGTGAAGTCACCTAAGTGGATAATCCTATTGTCTTATAATAGCTGTAAGTGTGCAAATGATGAGTATACATTTCCATGTTTATATGAACTTTGCCCTTTGTTTTGGTGCGTATCTTATGTAGTTAAAATTTGACTAGGCTTTTCAGGAACACTTTTTTTGAATTTAAAGAATTTTGCATTTGATTAGATTTTTCAGGTGCTGTAAACTGCTAGCAATTTGGGCTACCGTCTATTAGGGACAAAAATTATCCAGTTCCATTAGTACTATACACTGTAGGCTATAACTTACTTAAACTTAAACTTTCTTGTTTATTTGTTGAAATGACATTCCCACCAGAGTGTTCTTTGTTTCATATTGTTCCCTGTGTTATCTCAGATGAGAAGCATTTCTAGTCCCATTTCTAGTCCCATGAGGATTATTTGCTTCATTTGATGCATGACATTTGTGGTAAAAATTTGACTAGACTTTTTCAGAAAAACCCTGTGTAGAATAGAGGCCCTATTTTTTGGGGTTTCTCTTTTCGACAGTCTGTTAGTACTACAAATAAATCCCAGAGGAACTTATTACAAGAAACGTTCCACGGATGGACATGTGGTTTCCGCTGATGCACTTTTAGCGAACAAATTCCAACTGAACAGTTTTTCACCAAACTTGCGACTATTGCGAATTCGTGTCATTCTGTCTTCTTACACATGCTTCACAGCGTTTCGTCTACAGCGATTCCTAAGTGCATCTTTAGGTTGTTTTTGTTTTTTTATACTTATGTTATCCTCTGGGTGTGCTTATTTCGGAACTGCTTCACCACCTTACAGAGTGGGTAATTTGCACTATTGGGCAAGTGGCTCTCTTGACGCAATTTCTTGGTGTAGTTTGCTTATTTTTTTTTCACCTAGGTGTTGTTTTATTGTCACTGTCTTTTTGCCTTGTTGATGATTACCTTGTTTTTGTTGTTGTCGCTTTTCGTATAATTTTATACGTCGACATATGGCAAACCCAAAGGGCAGTCAATACAGCGATTATCAAGTACCTACCTAGCTATCAACAACTATAGCTAATTGACATTTTTTTGTCATGTTATGGTTTTTAGCGATAGCAAAAAATCAATCATCAGTTGTTGCTTCAAGGCTACGGCCAATTTTGACGTTTATAAATATGATAATTAACCTTTAGTTACTACAATCGATCAGAAACTTTAGCTTTGATAGTGTTGGTTAGCTGTATAGTGTTGATTAGCCTTGATAGTTTCTACTACGAGTTATACAGATTGGACTTCACTAATCAGGAATATATTTTTTGTTTGTGATTAACTAATTTGTAACAATACAGTACTAGTATTAGTAATACGGTACTTTACATGCATTATTTGCCATTTTTATACTCTTTACATTAGCTTCACTTGTAAGTTTGTGAGTGAGCGAGCTAGGAAATGAACGTATACTACCATCTAGAGTCGTTTTATGAGAATATATTGTATAGTCCAAATGTACCAAAAACCGCATAAATGGAGAGCCGCATAAATTAAAATAAGTATTTCGCATAAATAAAAAAAACGCGTAAGTCCAATGTGAAGAAAATCGCATGTATATAAATAAATAAATAAATCGAAAATTGCAGAAATCAAAAATGGAATTATGCATAAATTGAATACTTGTATCGAATTACGCAACGATCACATGAATTAGAATTAGAATTAATCAAAATTCGCATTAATCGAAACGTGCAGAAATCCAAACGAGAATTACTCAAACAACACGCATAAATTAAATATCGAATTAATCAAATATTGCAAAAATCACTTATTCTCATAAATCGAAATTCGCACAAATCCAAACATGCAGTAATCAAAAATAAATTCTTTAAATTACATATTATGTATGTACATACAGACTATCTGTATACGACATTAAATATATGCTTAAAGAAGCATTTTTAATTCACTTGTTTATCCTAAGTTTCATTGATTCGGAAAAACCGATAATCCGGCCACTTGTCAAGGTTTCAAGCTTTCCGGATTAGCGAGGTCTGTATACTTAATCGGATGTCCATATTATTGATATTTGTATGAAATGTAAGCCTATTAGTTTCTACAACACCCAAATCAGAGTAAATATCTAATTGTTATAAAATATAAAATCTGCCTCCTCCTCCTCACCAGTCATGTTTCTATAACAACAACAAAAACAACAATCTAACAAACTATAACAATCTGGCAATTTGCTTCCAACAACAAGCGCGTGCCTTCTTACCAACGCCACCGTGTGTGAAAATTCCGAAATAAAAAATAAATACTCCAACTGTAGCGAATATTACGCAGCAATATGAGCTAAATGAATAAATAACTTCTTTCCCGTCATTTTTGACGGGCTATTTACTAGTAATAACAATATTTAAACATTTAATGTTACGATTTTCATTTACCTTGTTGGGTTCTCTTGTGAGGTGAACCCTTGAGAAGAGACAAGGTACCCCGAGTCCGATTCACTTTTACGGGAATTTTATTTCTTGAAGATTGTATGGTGAAGTTGCTGTTTGCAGCTGCATCGTCCCAATAGCTTTTCATGAGAACGAGTCGAGCGAATGGAGTTTGAGGTGGAAAATCCCTGGGTAGCGTATAGGTCACTTCCTTCTGATTGAAGTAGACGCAATTTACTGGAAACAAAAATAACACAAAACACTAAGTCAACTACAGGTTTTGAACGGAAAACGTAATGCATTTATATAATGGGAAAAAGATTTGTTAGGATTTTGAAAGATTGTGAAAGATACCAAAAAAAAGTTTAGTGTGTAAAACTTCAATTTTAAAGTGTAAAACTGAATTTCACCTTATGTCATGCTTTAATACATCAATTTAAAGGGTAAAGTTGTTATTTAAAGGGTAAAAAGAAAAGGGTTAATGTATAAGAAAAGTCATCAAATAACTATCAACGACCATCATTTAGTGAAATTTTGTATGGTAAAGAAAGAAATGGGCATGTGTTAATATAACTTGATACACGGCAGTTTAGGTTTGTTTTTTTTTTTACTATTTAAGTTCGATATTGAGTTAGAAGAGGCCATTCGAATCCCATTAAGAATGAGAAAAAAAAATTATGGTTGCTTGGTAGCCGATAGGTCATAAAAAGCCATTACGATGATCGTTTCTTTTGCCCGGGATTCGAATTAGGATGGGGGGAAAGTAGAAACGAATTAATTGGAATTTCCCCCCTGGTGTGATTCCTTAGTGTAATTTCTCTCACTCGGTAGCTGTATTGTGGTGTTATAAAGTGTGAGCTATTATATTTTACAAAACATGTGAAAAGTTTTATTATGAAACACTAATGAAAAATGGTTTCACACAAGTAATGGTTTTCACTCGTTTTGTGGTATTTTATTGAGTTTCCATGGTAAATATGCTTGTGACTCTAGTAATTATTTTCAACTAATCTAAACTGTCTATCAGTGGTGTCTATGGGTTATGAATATTAGTTTGTTAGTGGAAAAAAAAAACATTAATTTTTTGAAGTAACCTAAACTGGTAAACATACCCATAGACACCATCGTAGCTAATTGAGGTTACTTTAAAACAACTACTAGCGCCCATGCAAATCCATAGGTAACCTCTTTTTATATTTTTTGTATTACCTTTATTTGTGAGTCTGTGAGTGATTTAGCTGAGAATTGAACGTATATTGCCGTCTACACTCTACAGTCGTTTATGAGAAAATATTGTGTAGTCCAATGTAACAAAAAGACGCATGAAACGAGAACTGTATAGGTAACATGTAAAAAAAATCGCAGATATAAATAAATCGAAAATTGTAAAAATTAAAAATGGAATTAATCGCATGAACCAAAATTCGAATAAATCGAAACGTGCAAAAGTCTAAAAATGGAATTACTCCAAACACTCATAAATTGTATATCGAAGTATATAGCCTTAACCTCTTTTTTATTGAAACTTTTGATTCGTAGCATTTGTGGTTAAAATTTGACTGAACCTTTTAGGAACACCCTTTACAAAGAAAAGAAAAGCTTCAGGATGCTTTCCAGCAAAACGCGCGTGATACCGAAACAGCATACTACAAAAACAAATGGGAACTGCGAAACATTTTGCAAGAACGAAAAAGCGGCTTTCAAACAAATCGGTCCATTCGACATATTTTGTGTGTGTGTGTGTGTGTTTAGTAATGTGCATACCGATTTTCCCTTCACTATTGTTCTTGAAATAATAGTAAAAAAAAAAAACTTTTTTTTTTATGTTATGTTTTGATAAAACGTTGAAGGTTAAGGCTATTTGGAATCGATAAAAAGAGAATTGCACGCAAGCCCTTGTTTGTCTCAAAAAAAGTGATGCCGACTACCTTTGCATAGGTGGGGAGAGCTAGAAGTTAAAAGGAGTAACGCAGTAAAGGTCACATTAATCACACACATAACTCATTTTCTGAATTATAAAAAGAAAGCACAAAAAAAGGGAGGTGGGCATTCTTTGAAATTTAGCGAGAAACATAACTTTTTCACCCCATCCCATCCCAAAACAGTTGCGAATTACAAAAATTTCGAATAACGAGTCAACCACAGAAAAATGAAACAAAAATATGGTGTAGTTTTGGATTTGTGGTATCGATTTTAATGAAACTCAAGGTAAGCGTCGACCGCGAAACTAAAGCAAATGTTGTGGTGTTCATGTGTGCGTGGACTTGCACGAAGTTGAAACATTTAATTGATGTTATTTACCAATGGTCGAGAGAGAGACAGAGGAAAAGTGTCATTATTCAACTATATGACATTAGCTTCCTGTTTGCTTTTTTGCAGAAAAAAAAGAGAATATAAAGGAGAACATAACATGAAGGGGTGTGTTCATTGATGTTCATCAATATACAATTAGATTATCATTTCCAATATCCTTTTCCGATAAAGATTGATCGAATGATCAGCAACTAACAGTAATATCTAATGTACAGTAATATCTACTGTATTATTACGATGGTAGATCAATAAGTAAGTTTCACTCGTGAATAAAAAATAACAAAAATTTGTATCAGTGTAAAGTTACACCCTTCATTAATTTATTCGTTTATTACCTGTAAACGCTTATTGGAATGTGTGAGCAACTTTTCGATACCCCCCTTCCCCATTAACGAATTCTCTACACCATTACAGGGTCACCATTTTCACAGTTTCATTGGTTTGGAATTGTTGTCTTTTAATTTCATTTGTCATTTTATCATCGAACAAGTGGTGGCTGGACGTGAATGGCCACTTTTTAGGTAAAATGAGAAACAAAATTGTACGACAACGATTCCAAACCAATGAAACTGTGAAAATGGTAGCCCTGAAATGGTTGCACAAAACTAGAGCGAATTCGTCAGTGTGGTGGGGGGGGGGTATCAAAAAGTTGATCGCACGTTCCAATAAATGTTTACAAGCATTAAACGAATATGTGTATAAACACTATCATACATAATGGTTGTCTATAACATTTTATTTTTTTTTATTCACGAGTGAAACTTATTTTGATTCACCCCCGTATAATCTGTATAATCAGCACTTTTGCCTGCACGCTTCACATTGTTACCATAACAACACGAGCGTACAATATTGATCTAGTTATGGTGTAAAATTGTTGTTTGAGTAAGTTCTACACCTGAGATTTTAGTTTGACGCGAGTTGCAGGGTCACCCTGTATAGTGTTTGATTCGCCAAGTTTTGTTTGAAGAGTGGTTTTTCTTGTTCACAGCAGAGTATTTATCTCCCCCATTTCATTTGTTGGAAAGAAAATCGCACGTGGATGTCAAGGGATGGGGTGAAGTTGTATTCACAAAACGAAACGCGAATGGATGTTGACGTTGAAGCCGTGTAGTTAAGTGAGTGGGCGTAAATTTGCTGGACTCTAGGAGTCAGCATTCGGTGCAGAAATTCCGACTGAAAAGGTGTTTGTGACTTTTGTGAATGTAATTTTGTGGGATTCACTTATTTTTACACAATTTAGTTTATTAATACGAAATGTTTCGTGCTATAAAATACGTGTTTTACCATCCAAACTTTTTTATTTGGTAACGAAGTATGGGCATTACTATATAGTCTTTTTATTTGCTTCACTTGTGAGCTTGTGAGTTGGAAATTGAACGTATACTGCCATATCTAAGTCGTTTATAAGCATATACTGTGTAGTCCAATGTATCAAAAAACGTTTCAAACGAGAACCACATAAGGCTTTCGCATAAATCAAAATCCGCATAAGTCCAATGTATAAAAATCGCATATAAAAATTAATAAATCGAAAATTGCTTGAATCACTCAAAATTTGCATAAAATATTGAATTATTCAACGATCGCATAAATTAGATTTCGCATAAATCAAAACGTTCAGAAAGAAAAAATTAATTTTTTGCGTATTAATGTATGTAACAGTATATCGGTTTAACAGTAGGCTATATAATGAGTATGTTTAAAAACGCATTTTTAATGTACGTATTTAATGTTTTGTTTACTAACAAGTTTATTAATTACACGTATAATTTAAAACAGAACGTTTGCATTTAAATATAGGTTTTGTATATATTTTTCTATTTAGCAAATGTGCTTGTTGTATTGTTTGGAAGTTGAGCAAGTGTTTTGCAATGGAACTTTTTGTACTGAATCATCATTAATCGAATCAATTGGTAAATCATGATTAAGCATTATGTCTAATAAGCAATTAATTTATTATCGATGATAATTTATTGAATTCGTCTATTTAGAAGGAGAATGACCTGATTTTTTTGTTGCTGTTGTTGTTTTGTTTTGAAGGCAGGTTTTATTTATTATTTTATGGGCCCCGTTCCAATAAAATAAAATAAAAAGACAATGCATTGTTTGTTATTAATTACCTGTACTTTGGATCCAGACGATGAACCAGTATGATAGAAAAAATACTATAGGCTACGTGTAGTCCTCGATTTATGCGAGTTTTATGCGCAAACTTCGTTGAAAATCGTAGAAGAAATAGTCGTGATAGCAATAATAATAATAAACATAATCATAAAATAGAAATCTATTGCGCCACAAGTTACATGCGCCATCACAAAAAATCGCATAATAGTGAAATTTATCTTAATTCACAAGTATTTCGAAGAATTTCTCATCGTAAAATAGGCGAAATTGCATATACCTTGAATGAATTTGCCTCTTTGAATCGAAAAAATGCCATGCATATGAAAACAAATCTATACAGAATGGTCCCATTGTAGATATATTGCCAAAGGAATTTTAATTCAGCAATCTTCATACTTTTTGCAATAAATTCGAAAGTTTTCGGAGGAACATTGCTCAATCCAAGAGATAAGCAACAACGATTCTTTTCTATTTTTGTTTTAAGAATCTTTATACTGCAGCAAAGATGTATAGAAAATGTTAATAAGACAGTATTTGAGCCACCCTGTGTATATCTAAATGATTCCCTCGCAGCATTTTATTTCACTGTCATTTCCACATGTTTCCATGTTATGTCTAATGTAATCTAAATGGCATAGTGTGCGGTGGTAGTAATACTAGTGCATAAAATAATTAAATCTCAAGCACAGCGAGATAATAAAGCTGTCGTTTTACCTGAAGCTACGATTTGGCTCCGAGGCTAATGCCACAGAATTAGTCTAATCATGTCTAATGCAACATCGGGGACGTTTACCTGTGTATACACATTTATTTATAAAGAACACTTTAATATATTGTATTAATACTAAAATTTGTTAGGTGGAGCTTTTGATATTCGTGAGTTAGTTAGTGCGGTTTTTTTTTAGTGGTTGAGACAATACGGGTTTTTCTGTGTTTTTCAATGTGAGATTATGACGTCCTCGGGTTTATTTATTTTATTTTTGGTAGAAGAAAAAAAAATAAAAACCCATTTTTATGACCAACATGATTTTCATAAATCAACAATGAACATAAAATGTCATCCAAAACTAAACTGTCAAACACTATTAATAACACCAACTCCTTTTTTTGTTGTCAAAATCGGATAAAGTTAATAACTACCACCGTACCATTATAAACGTACGTCTATGTGTATGTATGTATGTGTGTGTGT
>JAQIWH010002216.1:0-25893 GCA_034695005.1 Cryptops parisi | reverse complement strand
GTCTACAGTACTGTACTGTACAGTGTTATCACTGTCGTCCGTATTATCCGGCTTTTCGCTTATCCGGCCTATCTCCGGTCCCAATTAGGCCGGATAACTGAGCTTCTACTGTATTATATTATTTAATTACATATTTGTGCCATATAAATATAATCCAAAAAATACAAAATAAAAATATAAATAAATATATATGTTTGTGTGTGTGTGTGTGTGTGTGTGTATATACAAGGTATGTATGTATATGTATAAAAAATGTGTATAATTAAATTACTTTGTAATTTTCAACAGATAACAGATGCATATGGCATGACAAGGATGTAGAGCACTACAATAGGCCAACGAAAAGAGAGCTGTTTAAAATGTTGGAGAAGATTGTCGGCCATTCTGTTAAGTGAACTATGAATTTGGAACAATTTATATAAAATTACAATCGTATACATATTTTACTTTCTTCATTGAACTAATAGGTGCTGAAATTAGAAAAAAGTGGAACGGTTTGCGGGGCAGTTACCGGCGAGAATGTAAAAAAAAAGAAAATAGCCAGTCGTCGGCTTCGGCTGGATGCTCTTATAAACCCAAGTGGCATTTTTTCCACGAAATGCATTTCCTTAATGATATGCAGCCCGACACTAGTGTGGACTGCATATCATTGTACGATTGTGGCGAAGCAATAATTCCAAATGAAAATCTTGGAGTTGCTGCATACAAACAACCTGAAGATGGTTGTTTGTATGTAGAAACATACGATTTAATACCACCGTCAACCTCAGTTCAATTCAATTCATCAACACAAGATGAAAATCTTGAAGTTGCTGAGGATGGGTATGTTGAAACTTGCGCTTTGCCGTTACCATTACTACCGTCGCCATCATCAGCGCAACCTGCAAAGGCAACGAGTGACACTAAACGTCCAGCGCCATCTAAATCATCGGCACGCTCCAAGAGGTTCCGCCAAGACAAAACTGATTGTGACATCAGCGCACTACAAAAACAAGCAGAACACTTGATGAGCAGTGTATTAGGAAGTACACAAAATAGACAAGCCGAGCCACAAATGAGTGGGGTCGGCTTTATTTTGCACATTTCTAGCTGGTTTGTTGGAATAGCTGCCACCTTTCACACGTGAACAATGCCAGCTAGATATTCATCAACAAGCAATGAAATAGCTTTGTGCTGAAAATGAAAATAAAGTTGATTGATATCAAACCTGTGTATGAAATCATTCATTAAATAACATTTTAAAACTACAAGTTTATAAATATTGGCTAAAACATGGGAGAACTCTTACCAATAAATGTATGTTACTTTTTAGAACGTTATAAACATTTAATTCGCAAGATAGTGCATAGCTAAAACGGTATCAGTAGCATCCCACTTGTCCGCCATGTTGGAATGGAAATGAAAGCGCGGAAAAAATAGTAAAAAAATGTAAACTGCTGAGCACTTCCTGTTTGTAGCCTTTCTCACGATTGGCTGTGTGTAAGTGACGTCAGCATGGGAAACACCCCTGTTTATGACGAAAATTTAAGCTGCGCCCACTTTTTCATCACTCAAAGTGTATGGCCATTCAAAACGATTGAGCAATTGAATGCTAGTTTGCTGCCTGCCTAAAAGCTTGCTCATTGAACGCAATGACATAATTTTATGGAAGAGGCGTTATTCGCGAGAAATCCAAAAACACAGGGATGACAATCAGCCCATTTATAATCTCGACCGAAACCTGGATTAACGCTGGGCAAGTGAGCTCAAAGGGCTGCACAGATACGACGATTACAAGCAGCTGTAAAGCCTTTGCAAAAGGTCTGACGACAGGGTTAAAAAATCCGTCTGGAAAAGGTGGGCGATTGATCATCCTGCATGCCGGTAATGAAGATTGATTCGTACCTGCAGCCGATTTAGTCTTCAATTCGAAAAAAGGAAGTAGCGATTATCACGACAAAATGGATGGGCATTGTTTTGAAAATTGTTTCGAAACCCAGCTGCTTCCCAACATCAAGACGAGCAGTGTCATCATGATGGATAACGACTCCTACCATTTGCAAAAATCCAAGAAAATCACAACAAAAAGCTCCACAAAAAAAGTCATGCACTGTTGGTTGCAAAAAAAAGAAATCGCGTTTGACGTGTCTATGTTGAAACGAGAACTGTATGCACTCTTGTACGACAGTTTTTGAATTGACATGACAGCCAAACGTCACGGACACAGTTTTGTAACTACCTCCCTACCATTGCAAACTTAACCCGATCGAAATGGTTTGGAGCCAGGTTAAACGTCATTTTTCTGGCAGAAGCACAACGTTTAAAATTAAAAAGAAGCATTGTTCCAGAAGCGTTCCTTGATTTTTCTGCAACCAACTGGGCAAATTACGGATGCCACGTAATTGCAGAAGAAAAATAAAAGTATGGGATTCAGACGGATTGTGTGATGCCATTGTCGAACGTATGAAATTTCAAATGGATCCAGCGAAAAATCCACCAGCAATTCCGAACTGAGTGGAATCGAACGAATGTCACATTTATTTACAGTTTGCTGAAATGAATATTCAATCTTCAATGTGTCGTCATTAGGGATCGCAATTACCGATAAATGCAAGTCAATTATCGCATATTTATTGTTACTTTTTTTTCCAAACTGACTTTCATTTATCCATCACCTCAAGTCGTCATCATTGCAAATTTAGTGACACCCAAACAAAAACAAAATACGTAGTAATATTCTGAAGTGCGCAGGTGCAGCTACAATTACGTCAGAAGCATATGAATACCTGTAATACAGTATAGCAATTTATACTTGTATAGAAAACAAATAAAAATGGAGATTTTGGAGTACTTCAAAATGAATTATTTTTTTATTACAAACCGAACCCTTGTATCGAACATAGTATATCAATACAAACTGAAAACATCAGTCAATTTTACAATCACAATCACTCCGAGAAATAAAGGATTAATCACATATAACAAAGTTATTAAAGCAACGACTACATAACATGCAAAAAAACAGAAATTTTGATCGATTGAATTTTATGTAACAATTTTTCTTTGCATTGCAACAATCACTCATAGCAGGGTTTCGCAAAAAATTATGTTCAGTTAAAAAAAAAGTGAAGTTAGAGGTTAAAAATAAAAATTGGAATGTGAAGTTACACATGGTAGATAATAAATGGATCCTGAATTTCACCACTTTAAGAAGGTAGGTCGTGGTGTGCATTAACGTTTGGGAAACCCTGTCGCTCAGGGATTTGCTTATAACTTTCCATTGTTTGACTTTGGGCAGATTTCATTTTACAATGAGAGCACTCATAAGGTTTTTCATCCTTGTGAAGTCGAAGGTGTCGTTTCAAACAGGACAACTTATAGAACTTGGTTGCACAAACGAAACACTTGAAAAACGTTTCTCCCGAGTGCGCTTGCAAATGTTCTTTTAAGTGATGAATCTTATAAAATCTCATTTTACATTCAGTGCATTTGTAAAGTTTTTCACTTTCGTTAATAGTGTGATTGATTTTCAAACACCGAGGAATAGTAAAGGTCCTTCTACAAGAAGAGCACATGAACCGTTTTATTCCAATGTGTATGAGCAAATGATTTTTAAGCTGAGTATGATGAGAAAATTTCTTATCGCATTCGGAACATGCATAAGGCTTTCCACCCTCCCGAGAACATCGATGAAGAGTTAATGAATCGAGGTGCGAAAATGTCTTTTTACAATCAGAACATTCGTACGGTTTCATTTCAGCGTGACTGCTATAATGCACCATCAATGCTTGAAACACAGAGAATTGCTTTTCGCAATGATAGCACTTATAACTTTTAGCATCCTTATGAAGCGTGTTCAAATGTTGATACAAATCTTTGGGGATTGAAAAGGTCTTTCGGCATTGGAAACACCCATAAACATTTTTGTTAGCAGCACTTTGTGTAGGACCCAATACAGGTTCAGATTTTAAATCAGTTTTAGAGCAACCGTACAAGTGATCTACTTTTACAGGCAAAGCGGACGCAACATTTGACTTATTGTTCAAAGTACTAAGTTTCTGTACATCAGGTTCCGATTTTGAATCTGTTGATGTAAACTTAGCGTAAAGATGATCACTTTTCGCTTTCACAGATGAATCAACATTCAACGTATTTGTATCCGAAGTTATAACTAATTGACTTTTAATTTCACAATTAAGCTTTGTCAAATCCAACCGCTCCAACATCACCGAGCACTTCTTAATTACTATTTTATTGATTTGATCTTCATCATGGACAGGTGGGTGAACATAAGCAGGCTCCTGTTTCACAAGAAACTTTTCGTGAGTAAGATTTTCCGTTATCCTATAGTTCGGAAGAATGCTTGGAGCTGAAGTTTCGGAATCCTGAGTTTCCATCGTGAAACAAGAGTAACAATTCTTTTCAAGAGGTTCTTGTTTGACTGCAACCTGTCCCAAACCATCACTAATAATACAAGGAACATATCTATCATTTTCTTCAGGACTAACCATAGCTTCAGACACACATGCAGAAGTTTCAGCACAAATGTTATTTGAGGACATTGAATGAAGTTCAGATTTAATATCTAATGGCTTCATAATGATGTATGCATCACACGAATCATTCATTTCGACGTCGGCTGTAACAAGTAAATGTTCAACATCCTCACGATTGTCAAAAGCATCCGTTTTAGCGTAGTTTCCGCATTGTTCGATTGCAGGTCCACAATCGTACCAAAGTCGTACCACTAAGTTTCTGTCCGGTTCATGAACCATCCATTCTGCTCTACCGGCAGCAGGATCAAAAACGAGTTTGATTTCGCCATACATCAACGAGTTCACCATGCACTGTAAATCTCTGATGATTGATACGGATTTAATATTTTCGGTACTCATGAACTTAGTTTCCGAATCCCGCTGATAATTATCTTGCAGCGTCATTGTAAAAACTCTGCTACGTCACTCCTATAACAATGGAACATAAATTTTTTTAGAATGCGTGTGCAAAATCTATCAATAGAAAAAATTATGGCTCTCTATCAAAGTGTACAGTGGGCCATCCTTATTCACGGGTTTGGCATCCGCAGATCAAAAATAATAAATATATCAAGGAAAAAAATCAATATTTTGTAAAGTTTCATAAAACAAAACTTGAATTTGACCCACGTGGATCACCATGCTGCATCCACACAAACAAAAGTGATATGTAGACTTATCCCGCTTCTCATTAGTGGCATCACTAAGGTAGGTGCCACCCAATGCTGTAATTCACTGTGTCACTCCCTCACAGATGCATATATATCCTCCAGTCTGGGATGGGCGAGTCACACACCGCATAAATAAAAATATCGATATATAATAATACCCTTTTCTCGATAAAATAAATATAAGTCATTTATCGTACAGGATGGCCAAAAAAAAGGCACCAAATGAATTCTTACCATGCAAGAGAAAAATGGTGTAACACTCCTATTTTCTGTTAATCACTAGTCTTTTTCTTAAAACAGTTTGTGCTATAAGTTCACAAATACAAATTACCACACTACTGCAGCTAAAATACTAGAATATTTGTCAAAATGTGACTATAAACGATGTGCATGTTCATTATAAGTCTCAAAAAATAAACTAACTAGGGCCCACTGTAGACCTATTTACTTTTTTAAAATAACAGCATGGTTTAAAATCACACCACTAATCGTTTGTATTTACTGTACCTACTATTTGGCTATATGAAGTTAATCAAATTATACAACAGACAAAGTTATCAAGAAAGAAATGTTCATCATTTATGCATATGGAGTTTACGAATAAAGTGCAGTCCATAAATTTGAAAGCAATTGGCAGTGGACGTACAGCATAACCAATAAACACTGATGCATCAAACTTAGTACCCCCCTTTATATTATTTGCATTATGTTATCCACTATTGTAGTAGTACAGGCTCCTCAGTTAACAACCGGGTTCCGTTCCTAGAATTATGTTGTTAAGCAAATTGGTCGATAAGCGAGGAGCAACATGAAGTGAAAAATAACATTGGTATAAATATTTCTGCATGAAATGCTAAAACATTGGTTGTTTAACCTCCTACAATCTCGCTTAAAAGTGCAACTTCAAAAGGAGTCGGCCATCTGCTCCTTGAAACTTTTGTTTACATTCATTGCTATTGGTCCAATAAGCTAATGACATCATTATTTCTCATTATTAAAAAAAAGAATCGGAATGCGTCAAAGTTGATTTTTGCAACCAAAACAAACAGAAGAAAAAATCAGTTGCTTAGCCATAACTACAAGTCCGTGATGCCACGGATTATCAAACATTGTTTGGGCAAAATCTTTTCTGACAACATTGCAGAAATTCACTGGTTGTTGAGCAGTAAAACAGCCTCATTCACACGATATGATTGATTTTTGGCTAATGAAGTATCTAAATTTGATTAATCAGCATTTTCAGTGGACTGGAATCTCATGGTGTGGGAAATACTCGCAAGAGCGGTATATGAAGGTTGACGGCAATTTTTTAACTTAAATGAACTTAAACAACCAGCATCGCATAATTCGAAGCCATTACATAAAATGCATGAAAACATTAGTGGATCCATTGCCTGATCGCATTATCAAAATCACTACTGTAACAAAACTAGAAAGGCAGACGATATTAAAGTCGAATTAATTTGCATGTGCATGTATTGTTATGCTCTTTCCTTCACTAAAGCCTGTATTGATAAATATAACTAATGCCTGTATAAATAATGTATTGTTATGGAGCCTCCTTCACTAAACCCCGAACCCTTTACCGTGCACTGGTAGGCTACTACCACTGCTCATGTTCAGCTCAGTTGTTTGGAACTGCAACACTCATCAAATTGCATCTCTGGAATCTGTCCAAAAATGTTTTCAAAGATTTATGAGGTATAAGTTCCCACAACATACATGTGTTACACCTCTGTTTTGAAGAAAGACGTATGTCTGCAGACCTGAAGTTGCTACAAAAAACTCCTCCATGGCCTTATAGATGCCCCTGATCTGCTCGCACAACTCTGCCTCCAAGTGCCCAACTTAAGGAACCGCATTCCTTCCTTCAAATTTCGGCCGCCACTACACAAGAAATTACGAGGATGCAAATCTCCTATGTTCAGAATACAAGAGATGTACTGTACAACAACCACCAGGACGTCATCGACCTATTCTCTCGTCCCTCCAAGTCCACACAACATACAACCGGAACAGGACACGACACCACTAAAGACTGAAACTTAAACTACAGCAAAACACTTTACACAAACTGCTCACTTCACTTTATATATTATTGTACTGATCTTCATTCTGTATCACCTATCATGGTCCACCCATAAATAGCCTCGGCTGTGCGGTGTGTCAGAAATAAAATAAATTCAAATTCAAATGTTGCGTTTATATTTATGGAACAGCCCCAATTTCACACGAGTAGAGTTTATTATTAAAAAAGCCTCCTAACAAACTAGGAACATAATTACTACAATAGTGAATAATAAGATGTAAATAAAGGGGGAACCCAAGTTTTATGCAGGTGTGTTTAATTACTTATGCTGTAAAGCATAAAGTGTAAACACTAAATCCAAGAGTACATTTTAGTGTACCATGTGCCTTTATATTTATGGGACGGTACGTAACAATCCACCATTTTATCCACCATATGTTTTCCCATTATGTGGAATATTTAAACATTAATAACTTAATATGGTAAATGTAGGTTCATCTTACCAAAATCCAAGCTTCGTCAACGTCTCAGATATCTCCTTCAAATCATGGAATAAATGATAGTGTCAGTGTCAGTCAATCGTTAATCAATGACAATGAAATGACTCGAAAACCGTTTCAAAGACAGTCGATAACTTATCAACATCCAATGCAACAGTACGACAAAAATTTCAAACCGAAAATGAACACTGGAAGCCATTTTGTGTCTAGTCCTACAAAACAGTTGTTAAAACTTTAAAGACCACCTTCATTCATGTCCATTTCTCCAATAATGAAAAACTAATTATTTTTTAATTATTGTTTTGAATAAATCATGGCCAAAGCATAGGGTATTTTGCAGTTAGCTGAGAGGCATGTTTGTACTCGGGTTAATGGGTTTGGAGCAGTTTTAAGTTAGAAAAGCAAACAAACGTTATTAAATAAATGATTGATAAATTTAACAAATCATTAATGATCTCTTATGCATTTTTTATTTAACTAACCTAAACTGGCCCCCAAACCCATAGCTCATAGCCCAAATACAAACAAGTAGCACCACATATTTTTCAGCAAAATACTTTTACGATACAAGAAATAATGAAATTTTGCTATTTGGTTATTCACAAATAGACTTTCCTTTTTATTAAAATCTCAGCTTCAAAGTTTGTGAGCTGGGAATTGGACAAACTATACTGTCATCTACAGATATTTATGAGACTATATTGTCCTGTCCAATGTCCAAAAACGCATAAAGCAAGAACCACATAAATCCTTCGCATAAATAAAAAACCAAATAAGACCAATGTGAAAATAATCTTTAAATAAATAAATCCAAACTTGCAGAAAATAAAATTACTCAAAACTCGTATAAATCGAATATCAAATTACTCAAAGATTGCATAGATTGAAACTCTCACATGCACAAAATCAAAAATAGATTTTTTGCATTATGTACATGTATATGACAATATAAAGAGTATGCTTAAAAAGAATTTTTAATGTAGGCCTACTTGTTACAATTTCGAACTATTTTATTGAAAAATGGAAAATTGATAGTGAAAACTCGTTTAAATCACAATCCTATAAACCCCCACAGAGAAAACAACAAACAATATGTTGTAAATTTTCAATATTAAATACACACAAAACAAAAACCATAAACAAGGTTAGAATAGAACCATTTGATTAGATTTTTTTAACACACAGAACTATTACAAGGTTAATTTTTTTGCATATTGTGACAATCTTCTATATGTTGTTTCTTATGCCTCATCATTGTTGAATGATGAGCAAATTTCATTTCACAATCGGAGCATTCGTAAGGTTTTTCACCAGTGTGAACTCGAAGATGGATCTTCAAATTCGAACTCTTAGCAAACTGCTTCGCACAAACGGAACATTTGAAAGGTTTCACTCCCGAATGCATTTTCTCGTGACTTTTCAGAAAATCAGCCCTGTGAGATGTCTTTTTGCAAACCGGACATTCGTAGCGATTTTTATCCGTGTGGATTGTCTCGTGGCTTTTCAAATTCCAAGGGACAGCAAATGTCTTTGAACAAAATGCGCACTTGTATGGTTTCTCTCCAGTGTGGGTGCGCTGATGGTTCTTAAAATGTGAAGGATCGGAAAATCTTTTCCCACATTCAGAACACCCGTAAGGCTTCTCACCCGTGTGAGTACGTCGGTGAATAGCTAACGAACTGGACCAGAAAAACGTCTTGTTACAATCGCAGCATTTATATGGTTTTTCTCCAGTGTGGATTCTCTCGTGGAATTTCAACATATAAGGCAATCTGAATTTTTTTTTGCAAGTGGCACATTCAACAGGTTTTTCACCTGTGTGAACTCTCATGTGGAACTTCAAAAGTGACGGAAAAGAGAACCTCCTTGCACAATGGGGACAGTTGTACGGTTTCGCTCCTGTGTGAATCGTATAATGACGTAGCAACGTGAGAAGTGTAGACAATTCCTTCTCACATTTAAAACATTTGTAACTTTTGGCATCCTTATGGAGGGTGTTGAAATGGTGATAAAAATCTTTCGAGCCCAAAAATGGCTCTCTGCATTCCAAACACCCATAAACATTTTGATGAGCATCACTTTGTGTATCATCTAATGGAGGTTGCGGCTCGGATTTAAAACAACCGTCAAAAGGATCAGTTTCTACTTCCACAGGCAAAGTCGACACACAATTCAACATGTTTGTCGTTGAAGTTGTAACTGGTTCACTTTCAATTTCACTATTGTCATCGTGGGACGTTGCCCAATCTAAGTGCTCCAAAATCACTGAACAGTTCTTAATTCCCATTAAACCACTTTGATTATCATTACGAACAGCTGATAAATCACAACCGGGCTCCTGTTTCACAAGAAAGTTTTCGTCGATAATATTTTCAGTTGTTCTATAATTCATAGCAGCACTTGGTGCTGGTGATCCAGTGATCCGAGTTTCCATATCCAAGGAAGAGTTTCTTTCAAGAGGCTCTTGTTTAACTGCCACCAATTCCAAATTACCACTAATAATATAAGGGGTGTGGTTTCCAGAGTTAACCACAGCTTCGGATACACATGCCGATCTTTCAGCACAACTGCTAGTTGTGAATGGCATTGACTCAAATTCAGCATTCATTTCCGATGGCTTCACAATGTTAGGCGCATTATACGAGTCGTTCACTTCGACGTCAGGAGTGACGATTAAATGTTCAACACCCTCTGGGTTGTGGAGAGCGTCGGTTTCCACATTGTGTTCCATGGCAGATTGGCAACTGTACCAAAGTCGTACCACCAAATTTTTGTCCAGCGCATGAGCCATCCATTCAGCTCGACCGGCTTTTGGATCAGAGACGAGTTTGATGTCGCCACACATTAAGGATTTCACCATGCAATGTAAATCTTTGATGATTAATATGGGTTCAACATTTTCTGCACTCGGGAAGGATTCCGAACTCCTCTGTGTCGTCATCATTAAAAGATCCAGACACTCTATAACCATAAAAAAAAAAAGTATTTAAAATGCATGTTCAATATCTGTGTAACAAAAAGGCTGTTGCTCATCAGCGTGTATTTACTTTTAAAATTTGAACAGCATGGTTTAAAATCAAAGCCAATATTTCACCAATCGTACCGTACGTACAGTGTACTATTTTGCCAAATAAACTCATTCAAATTTGGGCTGCATACACGCATCAACGCATTTTGACACTATACAATATAGATATATATATATTTGGAACTGATATACAGACTCTTCTCACTTAGACCTAGCTGTTTAGCGATGGCTCGGATTTACAACCAGCTATCCAGCTTTTTATTTCTATATAAAACGTGTAGTTTATTGTGCACTGGTCACCTCACTACACTTTAAAGGATTCGATTGACTAAAAATGATAATCTGAACATGTTTCTTGATTATGAGTGAACTTTTGATTTGTTTGCTACATCGTGTATTTCATTTTTATATTCTGTACTGTAAGCTCTTCGCCTATCAACCAATTCACTTAACGGCCTAATCGTAGGAACGGAACTCGGTCGTTAAGTGAGGCAACTTTGTTTGGAACCTTTTTCCTTTTTTGACTCAAAACAGACACACAAAAAAGGAAGAAAACGGGCCAAACCGCTTCGACGCGCGTATGTGTCCAAACTAAACGCACCTATTATAAAAGGCAATGATAATAAGAAATTATTGTTAATCATTGATACATATGCAGTTTACGAATACACATATCAATTCAACCCACTTTTAGAATTTAGCCATTTAATGCACAGAACATCGCTGAATATTTCACCATTCTGTCAAACACTACTCACGATCACGAATAATAATAAGACATTCGACAAACACGGGTTGTTTTTTTTTGACACTATGTAGAATACTGTATTAAAAAACTAATAATAACTTATTGGATAGACTAATTCATCAGACTAACATCAATGTCTCCGTCAACTTCTCACATATACCTTTAAAATCATGGAATGAATGACATCTCCGACTTGTTTTTCCAATTTTCTGATCTCTCCAACTCCAAATGATTTCTAAAAAACGCCAAAAATTGAAACTGACACAAAAATTAAGAACCGGAAATGAAACTGCAGTGACAATGGAAGCCATGTTGTGTCTAATCCCACATGATTAGCCTTCACCAAGATTACTTCTGCAATTAATTAGCAACTCTTGTTAGTTTTTGGTAACTATATTTGATACTTTTCGATTATCCATCCCACCTCTCTTTTGTTGCTACTTTCTTGTATACTAGGTTATGGGTTTATTTTGCAGGTTAAGTTGGGAAATAAAACTAAATCATACAGATTTACTAATTTTTTTTTCTAACCAAACCTGCAAAACAAACCCATAACCAAGTACAATAGCACGAGACAAATAGACGGGGCATTCAATCTTAAAAGTACCCTATATTTGAATTGAATAAACCATTGCCAATTGAATTAAAAGTTGTTGGCTGATTTCAACGATACCTTCAGTGAAATAAACTTCAAGGAATAAAATAAATAAAATCAAGTTTTTCAAGGAAACCAACACTTCCACGATATAAACTTACATACAATGAAAAATTTGTGGTTGCTTCAAAATACATTTTTTTTTTAATTAAAAATTTCGAACTATTGTATCAAAAACTAAACACGTCTACATTACAATTACTTAAACAGAGAAAAATTGAGAAAACAATCTATAATCAAGTTAATCTGTATCATGCTGCATAACACACAAAACAAAAACAGCAATTTTATTTTAACTAGTATAGTTGCTAGATACAAAAAAATGAAAGCCTAAAAATAGTTATTAGCATGACATTGCGACGAACGACAAAAAAATCAATAAACAATAACTAAGCTGAGCCAAAGAAACTCATAAAATAATAAACTCAGAAAGTAAGGAAAAAGATGTTTGTGTGGGTTTGCTTGCTTTGATTTGAAGCAAATATTTGTACGTAGTTGAATTCTGACTAAACCTTTCAGGAACACCCTGTACAACATACACAAAATAAAAGCCACCATCAACCAGCCGTAAAGTTAATCATTTTGTGTATTGTCAAAATCTCCTGTGTGGAGTTACTTATGTTTTAGCAAATTTCATTTCACAAAGAAAACATCCGTAAGATTTTTCACCTGTGTGAACTGGATGTTGGGTTTTCAAAGTCGATATCTCAGAATTATCCTTTGCACGAACTGAACGTTTGAAACTGTTTTTATCTCGAGTGTATTCGCATATGGCGTTTCAGATAACCAGCTTTACGCAAATTCTTTTCACAAACAGGACATTTGTAGCATTCTTCATTTGCGTGAATCATCTCGTGACGTTTCAATACCCAAGAAAAAGTAAACGTCATTGTACAAAAAGAGCACTTGAATGGCTTTTCTCCAGTATGCATGTACTGATGGCTCTTGAGACATCTCAATTGAGAAAATCCCTTTCCACATTCAGAACACACATGAGGCTTTTCACCAGTGTGAGTACGCCGATGAATAGCTAATTTACCGGACGAAGTGAATCTCTTGTTACAGTCGGTGCATCCGTAGGGTTTTTCACCCGTGTGAATCCGAAGATGGTTTGTCAAATTTGACTCTTCGGCAAATCGCTTTTCACAAACCGAACATTTGAAAGGCTTTTCTCCCACGTGGGTTTTCAGATGGGTTTTCACAAAACTAGCCTTACGGAATATCTTTTTACAAACCGGACATTCGTAGCATTTTTCGTCTGTGTGAATCATCTCGTGGCGTTTCAAATGCCAAGAACAAAAAAATGCCTTTGCACAATACGAGCACATGAATGGCCTTTCTCCAGTGTGGATTCGTTGGTGAATTCTCAACCGAGAAGGCTTTAAAAATTTCTTTTTGCAAATACCACATTCAACAGGCTCTTTCTGAGTGGCACATTCAAAAGTCTTTTCCTGAGTGGCAAGGTCAACAGGCTTTTCCTGAGTGTCACGTTCAACGGGCTTTTCACTTGTATCAACTCTCATAGGCAAATTTAAAAGTACCGGAATCTCCTTAAATTTCTTTGCACCATCGGAGCATTTGATCGGTTTTACTATGTTGTGAATCCTATAATGACGTACCAATGTAAGAAGTGTGGACAATTCCTGTTTGCATTGAAAACATTTATATTTTTTGGCATCCTTATGAAGGGTGTCGAAATGGTAGTACAAATCTGAAGGGCTCGAAAAAGTCTCTGTGCATTGTAAACACCCGTAAACATTTTCATTAGCATCACTTTGCGCACGTTCCGTTACAGGTTCCGGAATTTTGGAACTTGTCGATGTGGAATGTAAGCAACTGTAAGAATGATCACGTGCTACTTCTACAGGCAAAGTGGATGCACCATCCAACATATTTGTGTTCACAGTTGTAACTGATTCACTTTCAATTTCACCATCATCGTCACGAAGCGTTGCCAAATCTAACTTCTCCAAAACCACCGAACAGTTTTTAATAATTGACGCATCACTTTTTGGTTGTTGATTTTCACTGACTGCTAGGCTATCATACAAAAGATCCTGTTTCGGAAAAAATATTTCACCAGAAACATTTTCTGCTCTATTACTCACAACAACGTGTGGAGCAGGCGATTCAGAATCCTGAGTTTCCATCATCGAACAAGAGAGAAAATTATTTTCAAATAATTGTTGTTTGACTGCACCCAATTTCAAATGATCACTAATAACATCATCTCTGTTGTTTCCAGGACTACCCATATCTTCAGACATACATGCAGAAATTTCAGCACAGGTGTTAGTCGGAAATGACATCGAATCGAACTCAGGATACATTTCCGATGGCTCCACAATGTTAGGCGCATCATCCGAATCGTACATTTGACAGGTGAAGTCAGGTGTGACGATTGAAGGTTTAACACTCTCAGGGTTGTTAAAATCAGCAGTTAGCACACTGTCTTCTATGGCAGATTGGTAACTGTACCAAAGTCGTACCACCAAGTTTTTGTCGGGTGCTTGAGCCATCCATTCTGCTCGACCGGCTGATGGATCAAAGACGAGTTTGATGTCACCACACATTAAGGATTTCACCATGCAGTGTAAATCTTTGATGATTAATATGGGTTCAATATTTTCTGCACTCGGGAAGATGGATTCCGAACTTCTCTGTGTCGTCATCATGAAAGGTTCCTGACACACACCCTATAACCATAAAAACATTTTTATCTGAAACGCATGTTCTGTGTAACAAAAACGTCTGCTCTTTATCAATGAGCATTTACTTTTAAAATCGAATCATTATGGTTTGAAATCAAAGGCGTTATTAGTGAGCATTTTACTTTTAAAATCGAATCATTATGGTTTGAAATCAAAGGCATTATTAGTGAGCATTTACTTTCAAAATCGAATCATTATGGTTTGAAATCAAAGACAATATTTCACCTATGTACTATGTTGTGAAATAATTTTATTGAAAATTTGTCCGGTTTTTTCAGATTAGATGGGATGTTTAAAAACTAATAACTTGTTGGGAGACCAACATGAATGTCTGTCAACCTCTTAGATATACTTTTCAAATCATGAAATAAATGGCGTCTCACCAAAAGATTTCCAAAGTGATGATGATTTCTAAAAATCCAAAAATTGAAACCAATTCCAACAGCACAAAATTTCGAACCGGAAACGAATTCACAGCAACAATGGAAGCCATATTGTGTCTAATACTACATGACGGTGCTTCCACCAAGATCACATCTCCAGTTAATTAGAAAAACCCATATTTAATTTTTTGATAACTATATTTGACTAAACTATTGGCAATTGAGAGTTAAAGGCAAAATTGGCTGATTTTAACGACTTCTTCACTATCTTCAGTATAGTCCTTGCACAAACCGAACATTTGAAACCCTTTTTATTCCGAGTGCATTCGCTGATGGTGCTTCAAAAAACCAGCCTTACGAAATTTTTTTTTACAAATATGACATTCGTAGCATTATTTGGGTGAAACATCTCGTGAAGTATCAATACCCAAGAAAAACTAAACGCCATTGTACAAAAAGAGCACTTGAATGGCTTTTCTCCAGTGTGCATGCGCTGATGGATCTTGAAACATCTCGATTGAGAAAACCTCTTTCCACATTCAGAACACACAAAAGGCTTTTCACCCGTGTGAGTACGTCGATGATTAATCAAGTCATTGGACAAAGCAAATTTTTTGGTAGTCAGTGCATTCGTAGGGTTTATCACCAGTGTGATTCCGAACATGGTTTCTCAAACTCGACCTGTTGGCAAATTGCTTCGCACAAACCAAACATTTGAAAAGCTTTTCTCCAGTGTGGATTCGCAAATGGTTTTTCAAAACAACTACCCTTACGAAATGTCTTTCTGACGACGAGTCACTTGGTTAGGCTAGTCAGTTTCGACTTGAGCGATTGTCCAAGGTCTAACCTAACCCAGTGATCCGTCATCATAACCCAACATGCATGTTTTCCACAAGAATTAAAGTGTACCAAACAGTGATCAAACATTCCACCTTCGAGCTGCAGTGCAATCGGTGGCACTTCACTGGATAACCGAAATTTTAAATAGAGTAATGATATTAACTCTTTATTGATATATATAAATAAATTCAATACACATATAAATAAATAAAAAACACTGGCATTTAGTAAAGTCAAATGATCATCTTATAACAAACAATATTATTAAATATGTAAGTTGTATTACAATAAATGATAATCACAGTAACTTAACACCAATAGAAACCAAATAACAATCAGGGCTGTAGAGAGAGTTGGTTTTTGTTTTGTTTACTCCCTCCCAAAATATGGTTTGACAATCCTCTTTCGGGTTATGTAAGTTGGTGAAACTTCAAATTTGTTTCTTTTTTTGAGACAGTGTCATGTTATGTCAAAATGCAGGCAATTCAAAATGTACATATATGACTTCAGAAAATTATATTTTCCAAAGTAGAAACAATAAATCAAAATAATTGACAGTTGAAAAGCAAAAATGGAAAATTACAGAATTACAGCTATTGTTACAACAAAAGTTTGACAACCTACTTGAGCTCTAACTTTTGGATCATCTTGTACGATAAATCAAAAATACATAATACTCATAGTAAGCATATGAGTAAATAAAACAATGCACTCTGTAGAACATAAAATCGTTATAATTTACACAAATATTTTGAATTGTACCCAAGCTACTGAGAAATGTAAACCATACTTTGGACAAAACAAAACAGCCAAACCATGGGAAAACCATATTTTGGGACAGAGCGACTAATTTGTTTGCTTCATGATAAAATTGTACAGTTGAAATTTCGCAGGTATTAAATGAAATAAAATCTGAAATACGTTGCAATTCAACATAAAATCTTTGGAATTTTTTGTTTCTGAATAATTCTTTTTTGTACAATTATATTGTGGAAAGGTTATTTCATTAACAAAATGTAGCTTTCAAATTCCAAGCACTAATTCACACAAAAAAATACATAAATTTAACCATTATTACAATTCAATTTGGTGTTAAAACATTACCGGTATTTGAAAAATAGTTTCAAGCAAATGTATTATTATTACGTTATTTTCACGAATATAAGAGGGACCCAAAATACAAGACTCAACTTTAAGAAATTGAAGTGAAAAAACGAATTGTATTAGGACACACCCGATCACAAGATGCAAACACATGAGATACACCTAAGAAACAACTGTTACTGAACAATGAAACAAGCTGTGATTGGCTTTAATGCAACGCGTTTTGTAATAAAGGCACTGGAGAATACTGAAGACCCCATTAATATATATTCTTTACATTCTACCAGTAATATAATAAATAATAATTTTTTATTGTGCTTAGTCATTATAATTTATAAATAAGATGCAGTTAGGGAGCACCTTGTGTAAAATCTTGTATAGAAGACGAGTCTTATATTCGCGAAAATAAGGTATTGTGCTCAGCATTGCAACATTTTTCATCTGCATGGTGAATCAAAAACCAATTCCCTAGAAAATATCTTTTGTTTCTACGATTACATTTCAGGTTTATCGCTGGAGTGTGATATTATATGAAGCTTCAACGCAAACGCCCTAGAGTATTTCTTTCCACATTGTGGACAATCGTAAGGTTTTTCACCCCTGTGGGTCTGCTCGTGATTCCTCAACGCAGCAGGAAAAAGAAACCGCTTTTCACACACAGTGCACTGGTACGGCATCTCTCCGGAATGCTTGTACTTGTGCCTCTTCAAATTCGACAAATGAGAAAACCTCTCGCCGCATTCGGCGCACACGTACGGCTTTTCACCCGTGTGAACGCGTTGATGCCTTCTCATCTGATCGACGCTGGTGAATCTCTTTTTACAGTCGGGGCACTCGTGGCGTTTCTCACCTGTGTGGATAACCTCGTGACTTTTCAACGAATACGAATTACTGAACCTCTTCGGGCACGACGAGCACTGGTACGGCAATCCGGTATGTTCGTACTGGTGCCTCGTCAGATTCGCCTTGTGGGTGAACCTCTTTTCGCATTGGGAACACGCAAAGGGCCTTTCGCCCGTGTGAGTACGGCGATGAATCTCCAAACAGGTGGACCAAGCAAACGACTTGTTGCAATCGGGACATACGTAAGACTTTTCTCCAGTGTGGATCCTATAATGCTGTTTCAATATTTCACGCGTGGTCAACTCCTTTTCGCATTGAAAACATTTGTAACTGGTAGCACCCTTGTGGAGGGTTCTCAAATGGCGACACAAGTCATTGAAGCTCAAAAACGTCTCTCTGCATTCGAAACACCCATAAACATTTTGATTACCATCGCTTTGTTGGTGATTTTTCAAAGGTTCCAAGTTTGAATTTGCCGACTCCGCACAAAAGGGACTAGAAAGATTATCCTTTTCCACTTTCACGTGCGAAGTGGATGAAACGTGAGAAGATACAATTGTTTTCAAACTTTCAGATTGACTCCTAAAATTGGAATTATCATCATTGGGCATTGTCTCATTCAGCCGCTCCAAAACAACTGAGCACTTTTTATTGGTCATTTCATCACAAACGGCTGCGTCATCATAAGGCTCTTCTTTCACACGAACGTTCTCATCAATGACATGTTCTGTTATTCTATAGTCCGTAGCAATGTTTGAAGATCCAATCATCGAAGAAGAGTGGCAATCACTTTCAAGAGGTTGTTGTTGTTTGACTGCGACCAATTCCAAATTATCACTGATAATATAAGAGCCATCTCCATCGTTTGCAGGCCTAACCATAGCTTCAGACACGCATGCAGAACTTTCAGCCCAAATGCTAGTCGGAAAAGCTGTTGAATCGAATTCAGATTTAATTTCCGATGGCTTCACAACGGTGTGATTATCACTTGGGTCGTTCATTTCAATGTCAGGCGTGATAATTAAATGCTCAACATGCTCAGGATCGTTGAAAACAGGTCCACAACTGTACCAAAGTCGTATCACTAAGTTTTTGTCCGGTGCATGAGCCAACCATTCCGCTCTGCCAGATGTTGGCTCAGGATCAGAAACGAGCTTGATGTCACCGCACATCAAAGACTTCACCATGCATTGCAAATCTCTAATGATTGTTATGCATCCAATATTTTCAGGAGTGATGAACTTGAATTCGGAATTCCACTGACATATCTCTTGCGGTGTCGCCATCGCAGAAGTTTCCTGCTACGTTACCTATAACGATGAAAAAATAAGAATCTTTAAAATTTGGGTCTGTGAAATCTAACAGTGGAATTGGCTAACCTTTGAATAATAAGCAATTCAAAGTGCAAGCAAGTAGCGCCTCAAGCTGAGGAGGCATGTAACCCCAACGTATCAAGAATTGAATTCAATGCGAAAACAAGAAGTGTGTAGAACAGTTCTTACATCATCAAGAGTTAAATTGGTGAAAATAAAATGGTTATTCAAGAAAACGTTCCACCCAAATGGCAAACTTAAAAAGCATAAAGTTACTCAAATAATAGGCCTAGCAATGAGATGCACTCACAAACCAGGAATCGAATATCGTCGGCTTAGAGTGCTTAGAGACCTGTTAACTTCATTTTGTCTCATTTTCACGATTATCATACCATTCAAAAGGGCATGTCGCATCAACTAAGAAAACCAGTTCAGGTCAATTTGACTTTTAACATTGATGAAAAAAAATTTTCCTGTATAATTCATGGATTTACATGAGTTGAGGAAAAATCAGTTGTTTTTTTTTTAATTTTCAGAACGCCCCTTTTTGATCATGCAATTTTTTCGGAACGCCCCTTTTTGATCATGCAAATTTTTTGGAACGCCCATTTTTGATCCCAAGTTTTTGTCGTTCAGAATGTTTTAGAAATGATTGTTAGTTTGCTCCCTGCCTGAGACAATTTCATGCATAAAACAAACTTTTATGCATGAAAACCTGGAAGCAAAGAAAGTAACCTTTTGGTTATTTATCTGAAGTGAAAGAGAAAATATTTTATTTTTTATATATTAGAATCCATGCAGATGACATATCAATAAGATCAGAGATAGATTAAAAAACAAAAGTTGGATAAATATATACTGTAATGTTATATTATAATAGATGCTTGTGCTTCACACTGCTACCATGGCAACGTGAGAGAGATAAACACCAATGTTCACTGGATAGAATCCTAACAAGTAACAATGAGATAACATGGGTGTTACCCCGGGAACAGCCTAAGCCAACATAAATAAAGTATTTATTCTATATTTATGTTGGCTTGGGAACAGCTAGTAGAGCATGTGTTTTAATCACCATAACAACACCTTGTTTGCACTCATGTTGTTATGGTGAACGATCCACTAACAGATACATCAAAGATTAACAGATGTTTATATAGTTTAATAATAATACTTTTTTTGATAAAAAAACACTCAATATTGAAAAAAAAATAAACAAATGAGACTAAAATTTTAATATTAACGTGAATTGGCATGACATGCGTTTCCAAAGGTGACCAATTGACAGTTATCTACTGTAGTCATCAAATTCATAAAGGCATATGCATAGTTAACAAATTCAGTACATAAAACATCAATTCACTTTTCGAATCTTAACAATTTCAAATGTAAATAAAACACTGAATTGCCGAAAAATCCACCATTATGTCAAACATTACTCACGAACGGACCTCAAAAATACATTCGACAAAAACTGATGTTTTTCATTCAAACATGAGAAATTAACAACATATTGAGTGGACTGCCCTAATCCATTCATCTTACCAATGTTTCGTCAAATTGTCCGAGAAACCTTTCAAATCACAGTTTAGAATAGAACATCTCGCACTCGACTCCTCAAACCACCAAACAACCAGTGGAGAAGATCCAAATCCAAAACATGCCACCAAACCCGAAACCGAGAAGGAAAATATTTATCAAACAAGGACGCCATGTTGTGTCCATTTCAATATGAAAAAGTAAAGGTTTAAACACCAGTTTCTATTCGACCAAACTAACAAAGAAATAATTATTTCCCCATTAGGCCATCAGATGAAATTATGGAATAAAAAATGTAATTGTAAACAAATGAAACACTATTGAATAAAATACAGCATATAAACAAAAAAAAAAGTCGTTAATACTTTGATTAAAAAACTTGACTCATTAATTTAATTGATAAAATAAAGCTCATATACTATATTGAAATTAACTCTTTATTGCATTATAAATAATTTTTATAAACATATGGCCTATACAAAAAAAAAGGTATTTGGAGTTTAACAAGGGCACCAACTGGCCTTACGACTATGTCATTTGGCGTTCAGACTTTATCGAATCAAGAAGTACAGAAATGATGATGAAATAAGAATGAATAGCATTTCATGATGCAGGAGAACCCCGAGAAAACCTGCCCATGTGGTGTCAAACCCCAAACTAAATCCAAATGACATGATCCATATACAAAAAAAAACCCGTTGGTTAGTCTTAAATATGCAAGTTTAACTTACAATATAAATTATATTCACGCCATCATGGTAGTAATACCAACAGAAATCAAAGAAAAACCGTACACATTAACTTCGTTCTGTGAATTCAAACAGCAAATTGATGCAAGCAAAACACAGAATATCTAGCAAGTACTAACCATAAAAAACAAACAAGAAACTTAACTACATTTAACTGAAAAGCAAAGATTTGGATTTGTTTTGGAATAGTTCTTAAAATATTCTTTTGTTCTCTTAACGGTAGGTTAAATTCATGTACAAGTTGTTTCCTTATGAAATAATATCCAACACTAAAGGTTCACTATTAACACATTCTTTGAACAATTAGCGCAAAAAACATCCAAAAACAGTAGCCGTGTATATATATATATATCTAAAGGATTAAAAATACATTTTCTAATAGGAAAGATGATGCAGTATAGGGTATTTGTATGTTATTTGTAAACAGCTAGGTACAACAAACAGATCATTATTATATTACCGGTAAAATATAAAAACGGGTGTGTTATTTGGGGGTCTTCGGTGTCCTTCAGTGTCTCTATTACAAAACACATTACAATCGAGCCAATCACAGCTTAAGTTTCATTGTTCAATAAGCTGATTCTTGGGTGCGTCTCAAGTGTGCATCTTATAATCGATCGTCTTATATATTTCATTTTTTACTCAAACCCCTAAACGTCGCATCTTATATTTGCAAAAATACGATAATCGCAAATAAAACTTTCAAGAGGATTTCTTTATACGGCGGTTTCATTCGTAAGGTTACTACCCGCATGGGTCAGCTGATGCATCCTCAATCGAGACGGAAAAGAAAACCTCTTTTCACACACATTGCATTGGTATGGCATTACTCCCGAATGCTTGTACTTGTGCCTCTTCATATTTGACAAGTGAGAAAACCGCTCTCCACATTCAGGACACGCGTAAGGCTTTTCACCCGTGTGAACACGCTGATGTCGTTTAAGCAAATCTGCACTGCTGAATCTCTTTTCACAATCGGCACACCCATAGGGTTTTTCACCTGTGTGAATCAAATGATGACTTTTCAACAAATAAGGAGTAGTGAAACCTTTCGTACACCAGCAGCATTGGAACGGCATTTGTCCAGTGTGCTCGTACTGGTGTTTCTTCAAATTCGCACTGCGAGAAAATCGCTTTCCACATTCGGAACATGCGTAAGGTTTTTCACCAGTGTGAATACGCCGATGAACGGCCAACGAAGTGGACCAAAAAAAAGCCTTGTTACAGTCGGAACATTTGTATGGTTTCACTTCGGCATGAATGCTATAATGACGTACCAATGTGTGAAGCGTAGATAATTCCTTTTCACATCGAAAACATCGAAAACTAGTAGCGTCCTTATGAACGATGTTGAAATGGTGAAAAAAATCTTTAGAACTCGAAAACATCTCTCTGCATTGGAAACACCCATAAACATTTTCATTAGCATCACTAGGATCCAATACAGGTTCAGATTTGGAATCAGGTTTAGAACAATCGTCAAAATGATCTTCTATTTCTACAGGCAAAGCGAACGCAACGTTTAACTTATTATTGTTTGAAGTACGAAGTGATTCACTTTTAATTTCACCACCATTATCACGAAACGTTGATAAGTCGAGCCGCTCTAAAATCACTGAACAGTTTTTAATTATGATTCCATCACTATGATTTTCATCACAAGCTGCTGGTCGATCATACCAAGGATCCCGTTTCAATGTTTCATTAACAAAATCTACATTTATTGGCATTTCAAGTGATTCCCGTGCATTCGTATCCAGAACATCACTAATTTGAGAACCATCTATACTTTCCCCAAAATTATCCAAAGTTTCAAATGTATTCACAGATTCATCGGCACAGATATCTGTCGTGAAAGACACCGACTCAACTTCATATTTTATTGCTTCTTTTACATTTTCATCAGCAACTGCTGGGTGGTAACAACCAGGCTCCTGTTTCACAAGAAAGTTTTCATCGACAAGATTTTCTGTTGAGCTATAGTTCGCAACAACACTTGTAGATGGCGATCCAGGATCCTGAGTTTCGATTATCGAACAAGAAAGACAATTGCTTTCAAGAGGTTCTTGTTTGACTGCAATCAATTTCAAATCATCACTAATAATGTCAGGACCATCTCTGTAGTTTCCAGGGCTAACCATAGCTTCAGACACACATGCAGAAGTTTCAGCACAAATGCTAGTCGAGAAGGATGTTGAATCAAATTCAGATTTAATGTCCGATGGCTTCATAATGGTGTGTGTATCACCTGGATCATCGTTCACTTCGATGTCAGATTGAACAAGTAGATGTTCAACATCCTCAAGATGGTTAAAAGCATCAGTTTCCACGTAGTGTTCGACTGCAGGTCCAGAACTGTACCAAAGTCGCACCACTAAGTTTTTCTCTGGCGCATGAGCCATCCATTCTGCTCGACCGGTTGATGAATCAGCAACTAGTCTGATGTCACCACGCATCAAGGATTTCAGCATGCATTGCAGATCTTTGATAATTGTTATGGATTCAATATTTTCAGGAGTCATGGACTTGATTTCCCAATTCCACTGACAAATATCTTGCGGTGTCGCCATGGAAAATATTCCCTGCTATGTTACCTATGATAATAAAAATTAAAGATCTTTATAATGCAGGTAAAATTAATCAACAGAACAAACAGTTGCTCTCTATCAAAGTGCATTTACTTTCAAACGCTTACACATTATACTTTTTCAAATTCCAACTGTTTTTCTGACATCATGCACACGTCCGGGCGCATTTTTGTCATACACCTGGACGTGACGTCAAAAAAAGTTGGGATTGATCAAATGTGACGTGTAAAAAGGGCTTTGTTTCTCTGCATAACTTATAAATTAAAATAAGTACGTATTTAGGTAAATAGATTTTGCTACTATCCGCGGAATGGCTTGGAACCTAACCCCCGCGGATACAGAGGTTCTACTGTGTACCTTGGGTTCTTTATTTTCGTATTTTAGACATCTTCGCAGATTGAGAACCTTCGTTTTCAAGAGCAACCAATTAACGAGAATCTACTGCAATCATTGATGCATATGAATTGTTTACAATGAAATACCTATCATCAAAACGAATCTACTTTTCGAATTTTAGAAATTTTATCAAACCTCACAAACCCGGCAAGAAACTAATCTAATAATTACTACTCATTATGAAAAACGTTTAAAAATTAACAACTTATTAGGTAGACTAACCCATTCACCTTACCAACATCAAGATTTCATGAAATTCTCTAAGAAACTTCTTTTCAAATCACAGAATAATATAACATCTCTCATTCTCGACAAAGTGAACCAAGAAATGTCAAAAATTGAAACCGAAAAAATACCGATACCAAACCGGAAATGAATTTCTGGCAACAGTAGAAGCCACATTGTGTCTAATTTCACATATTTCCACATACAGTTGTCAAAATTTATAAATCATTTCTTCCATGTCCAATTAAAAAATAATTATTTTTGCAACATGTCAATTTTACAAAAAATAGTTGTAAACAAAAGTACCTAATTAAACATTACTGAATAAAATTTTAATAAGCTTAAATTGCTAATAACGTTGTTATGAACAAGTATCCAAAAGTTCTATTAAAGAACTTTCTTCTTCAAAATAACAACATTAAACTCTTATTTCATAAACAAAATAGAAAGATTATTATAATATTCTAGTGAAATATAGTAGTCTTTAATGCTTTATGATTAAATTCAATAAATGTATAAACAAAAAATACTGTAATTTAGTAGTGTCTACAATAGTGAATTCCACTCACTGCTCTCGAGCACTTCCGGAGTGGAATTTAATATTAATTTACAATAAATAATAATACATATAATAGAAATCAAATTTGTTTTACACAGCGCGTTTGTTATGGGTGTGCATCGTGTATCGATATTTTTCGTAACAATCTTTTTAATTTCTGGTATTTTCTTTATTTGCAGATTTTTCATCTGTGAGAATTCTTTTTGGCTGAATGTTTTAAAACAGAAGTCTACAATAACTTTATTTGCACATAAAACATTCGTAAATTTTTCTTTTTGCACATAAAATATTCGTACGGTTTTTTACATGTGGCTATTTGATGAAATTAAAATACTTTTTTTTTTTGCTCGTTTTTCTCCTGTGCGAACACTGATGAATATAGTGGACAAAAGTCCGAGTGAAGTTTGTTTTGTACAGATGGAACATTTGTAAACTTTCCACCTGTGGTCTCATGATAAATTTTTCGAATAGAGGCCTAAACCAACTCTCTCTTTTCTG